>JBAMNC010001584.1:0-150000 GCA_037902135.1 Cetoscarus ocellatus
TTTTATTTTGAATCACGCAACCGGAAACAGTATGACGTCAGTCCAGCGGAATTGTGTTTCCGGTATTTTTGTCCGTGAAGACAGCCGTGTGTCCCCTCAGGTGTGTCCCCTCAGGTGCACCACTATGGTCCTCCGGCACGTGCTGTCGTTCCTCGTCCACAGGGCAAAGGTCGTGGAGAAACTGTCCGACTCACTTCCGGTCCGCAGCGCCGCGAAGCTCACCGCTCAGGCCGTGCTGAGGGCGCAGGAGGCCGGCAGAGAGGCCGCGGGCCGCGCGCTGAGCTCCAGGACGGCCCGGCAGATCCGGAGGGAGGCCGCGGAGGTCCCGAGGGGCCCGGGGGAGCTGAGCCGAAAGGCCCGGAGGATCGGGGAGTCCGTGATGGAGGACGTCAGAGACGGTCTGACCGGAGCTACCCGGACCAAACAAGTGAGACACAGGAAGGACTGAACCTACGCCCGCCACGAACTTTCAAAATAAAAGCATGAACACTAGACAGAAGCATGTTTCAGGGACAAAAGCGTTTTGTCAGCCATATTTTCACAATAAAACACCTTCTGATCAGCTGTTTCCGGTGTCATGCGTGATTAAGGTGAACCCCTGAGAAACTACTCTGTAAAAACATCATAAATCAATATAATTACTATAATTATCTAAGAAAAGTCATTAAAGCCGTTTGGTCTCAAAGCCATCATTGCGGGGTGTTGCTGGAACCAGGTCCAGGACTCGGCTGGTTCTTCAGAAGGCCAAAGACCTGCTACTTCAAACCAACATCTGAGGACATCCTACCTGGAGTTTAGGAAGTAATAGATTACAGTGTCCAGAAGAGTATTAACCCCACAGTCGGTTCCTGTCTGTGGACTCAGGTCTCTCATTGGTCCAGGATCTGGTGGAGGTGCTCTCACAGTTTGGTGGTCACAGCCGAGCTCTTATTCGCCCACCGTGGTCTTCATGTCTTCATCATGAACGACTCCAATCCATCACCTGTCTGCAGGTCTTTGACCAGAGCACACCTGAGACGGGAAACACTCACAGTACGAACCAGGAGAGTAAAATCTAAGCGTTAGTCAGACCAGAACACTGATTTTATTATTTCAGTTCAGTTTAAAATCTGAGCCCTGACCTTCAATAAAGCTTTTAAATGTGACTTTATTTACTTTGTTTTCGTTAATTTGTTGTTTTTAAAATTAAAATTTTAACTCGCTGGTTTAAGTCACAGGTCTGGTGATGAACTTTGACCCTTGGATCTTATCCAGGATGAAGTCTGACTGTTAGAGCCTGAATGTGGACTGAGTGCCTCCTGCTGGTCACAGCGTGAACATGTCGATTCACCTGAAAATCTGAATCTAAAGTGATTTATATAAAAAAGGTTGAAGTTCATTATAAAATCCTTTTTCTTTGACTTTATCCTTCAGAGGCTGTTGGTGATGGAACATTTGAATTAATATAAAAATGTCTTTTAATAAAGTCTCTGAACAAACGTCGGCATGAATATTAAACCTGAGACGTTATTCTGCAAACTGAAGGAGCAGATTTAAAAATGAACAAAAATCATGACATACTGGAAGCATCTGTAGAGACTTATGAATTTAAAAAAGCTAAAATTATATATTTTAATACAATCACTGTATGAACAAACTGAACTACTTAAAACAAAGTTTATAATTCTTATTTTAGGGCCATAAATTGCCTTCATATTTGTCCATTTAAAGTGAAGATTGACAAGTTTATGACAAAAGATTCTTTAGTTTAGGTTAGATTTACAACACCTAAAAATAACACAACTAAAGAAAAAAAAACAAAAAAACGAGAATATATTAAACAAAACAGACAAGAACTTAAGAAATTTGGAAGAAAACATTAAAAGAATATACATTAATGAGAAAAAAAATATAAAATTGAAAGAAAATGTGATTATATATATGTATATATATACATACATAATACAAGAAATTAATATAAAAAAATCAAAGTATAAAATTCAGAAAATAAAATTAAAATGATATTGAATACATTGAAAGAAAATGTAATTAAATTTAAAAAACAAACAAAAAGAAAATGTTTCAAAATATACGTTAAGAAAAATAAAAAAAATACAAGAAATGTATATAAAAAGATGATATTTAAGGAAAATGTGAGTAATTTACAAATGTAAATCAAAAAAATAAAACAAAAATGTTAAAATATAAATAAAAGAAAATATGAGTATGTCCTAAAAATAAACAAAAATACATATATTTTTTAAAAAAGATATCATTCAGGGTATACGTGAGTAAAAAACAAAAAAAGTTAAAAACATTTTTTCAATAACATACTACTGAGGGAAATTGCAACAAATTCTAAACAATTTAAACATAATGTAAATACTTGAAAATAAACAATGAAAGAAAAAAAAATGAACTGAAGAAAAATGAAAGAAAATCAAAAACTGACAAAAATAAATAAAGAACAGAAAAGTTTAATTGAAGAAAAATGAGAATTAAAATATTAAAAAATAATATACATTTTAAACAAAACAACAAAAGGAAAGTTTGAGTAGATTAAAGACAAAAATGTCTAAAGAAATTAAACCATCATAAAGAAAGTATGGTGGCTTTATTAAATGTTTAATAAAGATAAAAATACATATTTTAACCTTGAAAATCATTTACCCACTCTTCGTATTTTTCTTGTTATTGTTTCATTTAATTTTCCATTTAATTTTGTCTCATATAAAACCGTTCTTCACTGATCTTCACCTGGAGGACCAAAAGCAGCAGAAGAAGAAAAGAGTCGCGCTGCAGCCAGAGGTGTTTTCTTGTTAAGATTTTATTTATGCTTAAAAAAGAAAATTAAAGACAGAGGAGGTGGTGATCAAAGAAAAAGAAAAATATATATTCATATTCAAATATCTTTATACTTTCTATTCATATATGATTAGCAATGCAGAGAAAATAACTCCGTAGTAGTGCTGAAGTAAAGTTCAATATAGACTTTATTATAACAAAATAGGCAGTTTACCGAGGGTTAAATATCTCAAAATCTCATTGTACAAGAATCTCTGCGTCTCCGGGTCACATCCTGTTTTTATGGTAAGACACTGACGCTCGTCCACCGCGCACCTCTGACGGGGTTCGAACTCGCGTGGCAGAGGGCGCCGCACACACACTCGTCATGACGAAGATGATGATGATGATGATGAAGATACTCGATTAAAAAAGTCTGATCAGGTCGCTCTGAGAGGAAGGGAAGATTTCAAATCTAAATCAACAAAATAAAAAACAGATTTCAAAATAAAAGCATCAATTCGGAGAGAAAGAGGCTCTTATTTTGAAAGTGTAAAATTTATTTTAACTGATTGAACCAAAAACTTAATGAGATGTTTAATGTTTCTGAGTTTAAGTTTGAATGTTTGTTTTATTTATGCTGAATAATTAAAACCACAATAACAAGACAAAACACTAAAAAAACAAAACAAAATCAAACATCATAGTCTGGAGAAAAAAAAAAAAAAACACCCTGTGATCATAAGAAATATCATAAAGCCATCGGGTTTACAAAATTAAGTCTGAATATTTAAAATTAAATGTTTAAATTCAAGAATTCAGGCATCAGGAAATGAGCTAAAATATATTTTTTTTAAGTATTAAAATAAAATTTGGAAAATGGACGAAACATTTTGAGAATAAACCTTCAAAGTTTCAAGAAATAAATTAAAATAAAGGAAATGAAATCCACGAATCAGGTCATCAAATTGTGAGGAAACTGTTTTATTGATTCTGAGAAACCGAACTCAAACCTTCCAAAATAAAGGTGTAATGTTTTAAGAAATGACAATGTAAGAAATTTCCTGAAAAGAGTTGTTCCGTTTTCAGGGTAAACTTTTGATTTTTCCAGAGAAATATTAAAACAATTTAGGACATACTCTAACAAGACGGAAGTTTAAATATTGTGAGAAACTAGTCAAATTATTTTAGAGGAAAGTTATTTGATTTATAAGGTTGTAAAAGTCGTCCTGAATTACTACGGCTTTCATTTTAAAAAGATAAAAAGCTGTTAAAATTAGGGATGCACAATTTTATTGGTTCATTATCAGTATCAGCAGGTATGAAAATTTCAGTTGTGATTTTAGCCTTTTATATACATTCTCATTAAATTTGAAACATTTTGGAGGTTAATTATAAATCAGAAAAAAGGATGATTTATTACCACAAGTCAGTAAATCAGTGTTTGTAGCTTTAAAAATGCAAAAGATGATAAAAATATATTTCTGGTGTAAAAACAAAATAACCTACTTAAGTCATTTTTGTTTATCAGTTATTGACCAAAGTGAGATTTAAAATATCAGCCTATCAGATGTCAGCAAAAATTAAATATCGCACATCCCTTATTAAAAGTGTAGAATAAAAAAATATGAACTTTTAAGTTTCAAGTAACAAAATGAAAATCTTTAAATTTCCAGAATGAAGTTGTAATATTTGAGAAATTCACCGTCACATATTGGATCAAATTAAACTTGAGAAATATTCCTTTTTATTCTTGTGATTATTTTCATGAAGATAAAACTCCTGATTTGTTGATCCAGGCTGAAATCTTCCCTCCTTCTTCAGTTTCAAAGAATCCAAACAGAAATGACCTTTCACATGTCCGTCGTTAAATCAGAATAATTAAGAGAAAACTGATTATTCCCACTCGTCTGATCAGGAACGTTAGACTTCGTAAAGCAGAATTAATCAAATTCAATCGTTAAGAGAATAAGCTGTTAAAAAACACACAGCGCCCCCTAGCAGCAGAGCGGAGCCCTGCAGGCGTCCTGCAGCAGCGAGGAGCAAATCGACTCGAGTAAAAAAAACAGACGAAAGAAACGAATCGATGAAATGAGCGCGGAACCAAAGAAGAAGAAAAGCTGTGACGCAGGGGCTGATGGGAAATCAACGGGGCATTTAATGACATGCTGTTAAAGCTCAAACGTGCAAAGTTCTGCTTGTGTGTCTCCTCGGTCCTCGGACCGTCTGTCAGTCTGTCCGTCCACGTTCGCCTTACAAGACAAAAAAAAGGGAAAAACCCACAAACAAACAAACAGAAGATAAAATCGGATTCGTACGTTTCCTCCTCGTCTCCTTGAGTCCTCGTTCCTTAAACGTTAAGGACCGTACCGTGTCGAGTGTGATGTCACTTCCTGTGTGCTTTACTCTGCTGGTCAGGAAACCGGCGTGGAGTCCGATCGATTCAGGCGAAGGTGGAGACGGAAAGAGCGCTCCGCCTGGCCGCCGTGGCGTCGATCGGGGGGGGGGGGGGGGGGGGGGGGTCAGGGAGGGAGGGGCAGCCGTCTGCGGTCGAGTTTCCTTTTCAAAATAAAAGCGGTCTGCAGAGAAGAGGGCGGGGCCTCATAACTTCTCCTTGGACTGGACCCAGATGAAGGGCCCCGACTGCTCCTCGATGATCTGCTTCACCTGCTCGTAGATCTCCTCCAGAGTGTCGCCCTGGACGATGGCTGCACGGAGAAGAAACAACTTCAGTAAAAACAGGAATCGTCACCTTTACACCTCCACATTTAGGGTGATCAAAACAAGCTGCAGTTCCTACACTGTCCACTAGAGGCTGCCTCCTGCTGTGAGTCTGTCCCCATAGAGCCCCATGTGAAAGCTCAGCCTGTTAGCCTGCTGCTAAAAACTTTATTAAAAAAATTATATATAATTAAACTGTTAATAAGTCCAGCAGCAGGACACCGAGCGCTCTGCAGGGACTGAGGCTTTAAAAACTAAACTAAACTATTCTTTTAATGTTTTGGAAGAAAAACATTAAAACAACAAACATTAAAGAGAAAAAAATTAAATTTAAGGAAAATGTGAGTATATATGTATATCTATATATAATACAAGAAGTTAATATAAAAAAATGAAGAATAATGTAAGTATAAAATTCAGAAAATAAATTAAAATGATATTGAATACATAATGGAAGAAAAATGCATGTAATTACATTTAAAAAATACAAAAAAGAAAATGTTTCAAAATATACAAGTTAAGAAAATAACTTTAACAAGAAATATAAAAAAATAAAAAAAAAATGCATATAAAAAGTTGATATTTAAGGAAAATGTGAGTAATTTACAAATGTAACTAAAAAAATAAAAAAATGTTAAAATATAAATAAAAGAGTTAAAAACATTTTTTAATAATATATACTGCTGAGGGAAATTGCAAAAAAAAATCTAAACAATAATTTTAATATAATGTAAATATTGGAAAACAAACAATGAAAGGAAAAAAAATGAACTGAAGGAAAATGTAAGAGAATCCAAAATTGACAAAAGTAAAAAAAAACACAAAAGTTTAATTGAAGAAAAATGAGAAATTAAAATATAAAAAATAATATACATTTTAACTCTGGGGCAGAAGGAAAGTTTGAATAGATTAAAGATTAAAGACAAAAATGTCTAAAGAAATTAAACCATTAAAAAGGAAGTATTGAGACTTGAATTGTTTAATAAAGATAAAGATATATATTTTAACCTTAAAAATCATTTACCCATCCTTCATATTTTCTTGTTATTGTTTAATTTAATTTTCCATATAAAGTTTGTCTCGTAAAAAACCGTTCTTCACTGATCTTCACCTGGAGGACCAAACGCAGCAGAAGAAGAAAAGAGTCGCGCTGCAGCCGGAGGTGTTTTCTTGTTAAGATTTTATTTGGAAAAAGGAAAATCTGCTGAATTAAACTGTTAAATAAGTCCAGCAGCAGGACACCGAGTGCTCTGTAGGGACTGAGGCTTTAAAAACTCAACTTTAAAAAAAAAAGAGGTTTTTACATCAAATTTTAGAAATGAGAAGCTGTTTGCCATTAGATACAATTACAAACACTCTTAAGAACAAAAAGCCTATATTTATATAAATATACATTTTATATTTTCTTTTTAGATACGTTCAGTCTACAAGGACACCCAACAGTGACCAAACCTCAACAGTGACAACAACAACCAACTTAAGAAACAACCAACCAGGGAAAAAAACAGTAACATAATAAATAAATAAATACACAACACATGTAATATATGCGCACACACATAAAAAAAGATAAAATGATGCTGCTATTTTAACCAACATCATTCCTCTCCAGATTATATTCATTATAGATATTAATGTACACATTAGATTGATCTCTCTATCCATGGTATTCAACAAAGACAAATGTGGGGCTGTATAAATAAAGATTGACTGAATCTATATTCAGCAGAGACAAATGTGGTGAGGACAGATTTATGATCTGGGCGTCCATGGGTTTGTATCTGTCGTAAATTCTTATTTTTAGTCCCTATGTCTCTGCCTGGATGAATATATCTCTGGATGTATTTATGTACATATATAAATATATTTATATATATACAGTGCTCAGCATAAATGAGTACACACCTTCAGATTTGTCAGAAAACCTTCAGTTTCATTTTAGTAACATTTTCTATGCCATACTGTACCACAAAATATTCCCCTAAATGTGCGCCATTGATTACAAACAAGATTTTCTAAGTTGCACACAAAAAAGTATTTTTCTCAATTTAAGATCAGGATGCAAAAATGAGTTCACCCCAATTAAAGTTGTGGGAGCAAAGCTAAAATTTAGTTATCACATCACCCTTATTTTCATCTTATGGTAAAAAAAATGTGATGTTAAACTCAGCTCTGTCAAAACTTTGGCAATGCTTCTTTTGTTCATTTAGATATTGAGTAATACATTACTTTTAATAGGGGGTGTACTCATTTATGCTGGGCACTGTGTACATGTATTTGTATAAATGTGTGTCTGTAAATGAAGGGTTTGTCTTCAGCCTGCTCTGCTGTAAAGTGCTTTAAGAAAACACTGTTATGAACTGGAGCTTTATAAATAAAGATTGATTGACTTTTTTTCTCTTAATCATTTCTGACTTTGACGCTCTGATATTAGCCTGGGCAACATGACCTAAAATAAAATCCCTAATTTTTTTCCCCAGAAAACTCGATGTATAATTTGAATCAATTTTTTCCCTCTAAAAAAAAACAAAACAAAACAAAAAACTCAAAGTGACAAAAATGATATGAATCAAGTTTTGCCTTCGTGTTATCAAAATGTTACAAACAGAACTTCCCTCTCACAGTGAAAATGCTGTAGTTTAGTCATAAAATACTGGTTATGTAGATCCAACGTAGGGACGCCTGTCTGCATAAACACTGAGAGATGAGCTGTTTTCACAGTATATTAACATGGAAACATCAGATCAATATTTAATCTTATTTAAGAATTAAAAGCCTGAACATGTTCTTGTGCAGAACCTGACAGGCCGACCACCTTGAAAACTGAACACAGACAGTATTAATATTTTCAAACAACTTATGATTGAAGTAAGTTGAGGAAAAAAATCTACATTACTCATCTTTAAATCTTCTGCAGAAAATTATGAGAATTAACCAGTTCTGTCTGAATTCATCAGTAAAGAAACCCGGTTAACGAGCTCCAGCGCTCAGAGCCGTGTTGATCTCACCTGTGAAGTGCTCGGTGAACTCCTGCTCCAGCTTGGTGGCTCTGTCGAAGGTCTTCCTGCCCTGCTCCTCCGTCAGACGCTTGTTCATCTCCCTGCAGCACAAACACAGTCAACAGCTGTTTGGGTCAGAAAGCAGACGATGGGGCAAACTGGACTCACATGATGTTCTCCACTGATTTGGGTTTGACGAAGACGGCGATGGGGTGGAGCTGGGCGAGCTGGAGTCTCTTGATGGCGTTCCCCGACACGTCCAGGATGCAGTGTTTCCCCTGAAAACAGCAGAAGAAGAAGTTTCAGAGTTAACACGCAGAAGAGAGTGAAGCAGCATTTCCTTCTCCTGTTCGCAGGGTGGGCGTTTACCTTCTCGGCGACCTCTCGGACAGACTGCACGCTGGTCCCGTACAGGTGGTTGTTGTACTGCCCCGCCTCGATGAACTTGTGGTCCTGGATGTCCTTCTCCATCTGCTCTCTGGAGACCACGAAGTGATAATCTCTGCCGTCCACCTCGTAGTCTCGCTTCGGCCGGGTCGTATCTGAGAAATCCAGAGGGAGGAGTTAACATCCCGATCTGAGAGCAAGAGCGACAATGCAACGGTTATCCGGAGGACTTACGCGGGACACAGGATCCAAACTTGTCGGGGAACTCGGAGATCAGGTCGTCGTTGATTCGGTCCTTCATGGGGCCGAGGATGATGACGGGGCGAGTGTAGTTCACTGTCAGAGAGAGAAACCGATCAGAGAAAAGACCCCTTTTAAATTGAATTTCAGTCATAATTTAGTCTCTAAATAGTTTTAAATTTAGTCTAGTTTTAGTCGATGAAATCTGCTGTAGATTTAGTCGACTAAAATATGAAGTGTAAAGGGTAAGGCATGTTTTATGTTTCCTTGAATTTCTGAAGTCATGTTTTACACTTGGATAAAATCAAACATCTAATAACTCTTTATTGAATGCTAGTAAAGTTTGAATGTATAAATGAACAGAAACAAATTGAACTTTTGTGTGAAATGCAGTCACCTTAATTTAGGCTACCTGGCAGAGCATCTCAGTTACAATACCAGAACTGACAACAAACAGTGAACCTGCTCTACATGAATATATCAATTCATAAAGAGAGGAGCTCTGATTGGATCGCTCCACAACTTATCCCACCACCACCAAGCTAAGGCAGCTGTGATTGGATGTCCCTCTTAACTCATCCAACCTTTCCACACAACCAAAGCAGCTGTGATTGGATATATTCCTAACTTGTCTCTACTTTCTACATGACCAAATTAGGTCTGATTGGATTAAGTCTCTGTCAAACATTTTAGTCTAGTTTTTATTTGTTGATGAAAATGTCAGTTAATTTAGTTTGAGTTTTTGTCCATGTGCTCTTGTTTTTATTAGTTACTGTCTAGTTTTCATCAGGGGAAAAAAGATTGTTGATGAAAATAATTAGTCAACAAATAACAGTGCTCAAACGGTTTTCAAAGACAGAGAAATGTAAAAGTGTTCGGTGCTGCTGGAAAACAAAAGAACAGATCCACATACCAAAGAAAAGGAGAACCAAAGAATCCGATTGAATTGTTTTGTTGGGTGTTGATCCAAACAACAACTTGTAAGAGCAGATACTCGCATCGATGTTACATTTTGTATATTTACACCCCCCACCCTTTTTTGGATACTCATTATTATTATATCACTACTTATCATTTATGTACTTATTTAGTATTATTATTAATTTATATTTGTTTATTTTCTTATTGTGTTTTTGACTGTGTGTATGCTTGTATGGATTGTTGCGTGTTTGTTCAAAAAGTCAATAAAAACAGTAAAAAAATAAATAAACTATTTGTGAGACCAAACTTTGTGGCGAAGGATCTACATTTGAGCGCCTTGTGGTGAAATCGTGATTATTTTGGACAAACCAACAGAAGCAGGATGAGCTTGGCTTCATTACTGTGTATATTCTATTTTTACAGTTACAGAGCTTAACAGATGAGATTTCTTTCTCCATAGAAAGAAACAAAAAAACCCAAAATGAGACCAGAAACAAATAAAAGGATGCCAGTTAATGATGATTTTTGTTTTAAAAATGCCAAAAGGGAAAGAACTGAATGAAGCAAAAGGGGCTGAAGGTGTCGGCAAAAATGACCAAACCTGGAAAGACTGACCAGGCCGACCTATAAAGGACACTCCACCCACAAAACGAACCAAACCAAAGACTCATCAAACCACCCAGCCATACAGGTATTTTCTCTAAAACTTTGACAAAGATTAAATAATTCTTCTCTCACCTTCCTGCTGGATGACGGGCTCATACGACAGGACGTACTCCTCCTGTCCGCCTGTAAACAAACACACACACAGAAGCGTTACCGAGCGGCCGAGCGCCGAACAGCGAGTAAAAGTCGACCAGAGGGAAGGTCGAGGACGAAGATGAGGAGGAGGACGAGGAGGACGAGGACGAGGACGAGGAGGACGAGGAGGAGGGTGAAGACAGGAGGCCGTGATGAATTATGTTAAAAATCAAATTTCTAATTATCTCTGATTCTGCAGATTTAGGCTTTGTCCACACGAAGGCAGATATTTTTAAAAATGAAGGTTTTATCCACTGGATTTATAAATAATCCTGTGAGCATGAAAACATAAACACATGACTGTACATTTAGATGCTGTTGATTACTTTTAACGATGCCCAAATCTGACTGGTGTTACGGTTTAACCTGCGGCCATGTTAAGTGGTGTTAGCCGGCATGTTGGGTAGATATTTATCTACATTAGGGATGCACAATATTATCAGAACAATATTAATATCAGCAGCTAACTGGCTAAAAAGGTGATAATGGGAATAAGCAAGTATGAGCATTTTTGCGGATCTTAAGCCTGTACAAATTTGTCTTATACACACACGCACCTATCTATCTATAACTATCTATATCCATAATAATATTTATTTATTGACCTTTGTTAAGTCATCAAACACACAAAAAAAAGACTTCAATACTTCAAGAAAGAAAAGGCACAATTTGAGACACCCAATTTTGCTAAAATTGCCCATGTGAGAAAAATAAAGTGCATCAGTCAAAACATCTGCAGCCAGATGTGTCCGCCTCCAAGTCAAGTGTCCAGTTAAATATATATTTATAAATCATGTCTTCACTGTAAATTAGGCAGACTTTATGAATGTACCATGATGGTTTACCTGATCATCACTGAATTTCCACTTTATAAATCAAAATTATAATTTATTTAAGAATAAAACGTCTCTTTCTTTACGTTTCCAACACAAACATTAATAAAATGTTACTGGGACTAACTGCTGTTTTAGTCTTTCAGATTGTATATAGTTGATTTCTGCTCAGTAGTGCAGACTTAACTCAGCCTGTTTTGCTTTTATTGTAATTCTATCTGTTAAGTTCTGTTTTCATGTCTGTTTCTCTGTTATGTTTGTACAGATCAAAATTAGTCTTGTGCTAAACCTGGCAAATTTACACTGGCATTGCATGGACTCCTAAGTTACTGTACATTCTTCAATATGCACTGTCCCGTCCAAATAAACATGTAAAAAAAGGTCCGTCACCATGAAGGGAGCAGGTCAGTTTAGGTAGAGGCTTTGCTCTCATGACAAAATATCAGCAGTGATGAAGTTGGATATATTTACGTATTGGAAATCAATAAAATCCAATATCGTGCACCCCTAATTTAAATTTAACCTCAAGACAATCTGATGATGTTGATCAAATCCTGTTAGTGAACAAACTGTCAGCACTCGTCAGCCTCAACGTCGGGTTTCAGCGCGGGACATTTCAGTACCAAATACTGTTTTCTTTGTCCACAAGGAGGCGCCATGAACAAATCCATAATCTTCACCTTGGCAGAAGTTCTCAGAGACCTAAAGCGTAGTTTACGTGTGGACAGGAGGACACAAAGACTCATTTTTAAAAATACCCGCCTACATGTGGACACAAAGCTGAAGACTTTATTGTGCTGGAAAATCTCAAACCTGATTGGATGATCAATGTTGTTGGTGAGATAATCAGAATTTGGTGACAGATGATGAACGATATAATCTCTGAACTTCACTGATGAATGACATGGGAAAGCAGCCAAAGCTTAAAAAACTTCAACAAATGAATTTGTCTCGTTTTTGTTTGTTTTTATTAAAGCTCCTGTGAGCCACAAAAGGAGACGCCATCACAGCTGTATTAACCCTTTCATGCATGGTGTCCACTACAGTGGACAGATATTTGGAAGACATTTTCAGGTTGTCCCGACTACCAGGTGGTGAACTCCCAAACCATCGTCTCAAGTTTCATAAAAATATGACCTTTGTATCTTTTTGTCACAGTGAGATGTCACATCATAAATCCAAAATGGCCGATGAAGGGGGAGCTGCTCCACGCCCTTCAGGAATAAGTGTTAAATCCTTCTCTTCTCAAAGACACAGACAGATGAAAATATGTTGTGATTTAATAAGATGTTAGGAACACTTTTTATGCAGATTCTAAAAATATTTTTCTTCTTTATTTTTTGCTGTGACCAAAAATTCATCTGTCCACTCCGGTGGACGTTATGCACTAAAGGGTATATTCTGTGTTTTATGCCTGTATTCAGATTCGACCTAATTTTATATTTTTTATGATATTTTCTCTAAGAGAGACTTAAGGGCAGCAAGAGCTGCACGGTGAATGAGGAAAAGGAGTGGCAGTGTCACATGATAATTTTCATTTTTGTCATATTAATTACCCAAATCCATCCTTTTATCATTCTGAGATACTTAAATACGAGCTGCTGATAGCAGATCATATCCAGGAAATGTTTCTATTTTTATTTATTTTAATAATCTGGGACTCTTTGTGGTCTGTGATCCGTTAAAGGTCCACATCCTGCAAAACGCAATGTTTTTGCTTTTAATTTTGTCGGAAGGGGTCTTGTGAAGCAGAAGAACACCTTTTACTAAACTTTCAGCTCAGAGAAATGCTCTCTACCTCTTTAAAGAAAAGGGCTTAAAACGCTCTGTTTCTACTTCCTGGTGTTTATGAGGTCATAGCGATACAGCCTCCACCTACAGGTGTGTTCTGCTCATCACAGGACGACGTTACGACTGTTTTGAAAGTCTTCCCCCTTCCATCAGACATTGTTTGGGCAGCCAATCAGCACAGAGCCTCCCGTAGCCCCGCCCCTCAGATCAGCGTGTTTCCAAAGGGGAAGGAAAAAGAGCTGCACTGATCCTCTACGGAGACGACATTTATCATTTTTTATTCAACTTAAATCAAATCCTTGATCAAACACAGCAGGATGTTTAAGGAATGCACTTTCATGTCATGGGCACCAGGAGGCATCATTTTCTTATTTATGGGTCTAAGGGGGTGGAAACTAGGCTGTGACAAAGCCAGGTATCCCTTTTGGATCGAGCTTAGGATTAGCATGACCTAGATCAGAGGTCTCCAACCATCAGGTCATAGACCAGTACAGGGCCATAGAGAAATAAAAATAAATCTCCTTTTTTGAATAGACTGAAGGGTGTTTTATTTCACTCAGGCTCCGTCTCTGTCACCACAATGATGAATGAAAAGGTAAGACCTGAGATGACCTCGCTGTTAAACTTTGTGCTTGTGCACTCGTCCACATGTGCTCTGTATGTAACTCGACTGCACGATGCGTGAGTGTAGGACAGAAACCTGGACAATCCTTGGATTTTGGAGTTTGCTTCATCTCTTTAATAAACCATAAATATTCAGAGGCACACAGTAAACCATGCACTAGCTCAGCACTCTCAGGTGGAGTCCACGAGTCCATGCAGCAGCAGGTGTGGTGTCAGCAGACATTAGCAGGGATCTACTCGGTGCGTGCGCTCGTGTGTGAGGTCATGCTGTTATCGTCCAATCAGGCGTCAGTGCTCGTTAGTGACATCAGTGAGGGGGTTAGAAGTTAGTGTCGGAACGTCTCACTTACGGTAACTACTTTCACTATCGCTGGCGTTTGACGTCACGTGTTCTGAAATCACAACAACAAAATAAAAACACAGGACACGCCGGGTTAGCCCGGAGTGTTGCTTTCCCATGATGCTTTGCTGTAGAGGGTTTGAAGTCCGAGAGCAGCAAAATAATGAGAGCAACAAGAGCAGATACATTTCCTGCTGAGATCATTTCAATGACAACATGAAACTTGGACAAAGCACAGCTGCTGAACTGTAAATATTCTTAGAAATCCAAACTTCAAAAATTTTCCAGGACAGTTGAGTGGCTGCACCAATAAAGAGAGTGTGACCTGACGATGGCACGCTGGCGCCCTCCTGTGGACGTTATCTAGTTCAAATGAGCAGCTTAATCATTCTGTGAGTTTTTCCTGCTCCTCTTCACCCAGAGAAACACACAAGTGTGCTTTTAACATCGTGATAAAACAGATACCAACACAAACAGGCTTACAAATGTGTTTCTCTCTAAATTTTTCAAGTATTTGTTCACAAATTATGTCTAACAGGCGATTCAAACAAGGAGTAAATGATATCTGGAGTATCAACTACAGTTGCATTATTCATCCAGTCTTTTAAAGGTATAGACAACAATCTGCTCCCATATTCATCTATAAACAAATCTATTTATTACTTAATATATTAAATAATATATTTAACTTTCTATCAGTGCTATTTGTTGTCCCCATGTGGCAGGCTTGATTGTCCTACCCTGATGCCCCGCCCTGCCTCTATCGTTATTAACAGTCATATAAACTTTAACTCTGAAATCCACGTATGCATGATCAAAATAAACACTTCAAAATCTGAACTTTTAACTTCAACATGACATTTCAAAGCGGTCTCAGGAAAAGAAGGATCCTGATGGAGAAGAAGGGGCTGATGGGAGTTTATGGGAGGGTGGGGGTGGTGGTGCGAGGGAGGTTGGAGGGTGGGAGACAGACTTACTGTGGCCTTTGGAAAGCATGTCGTCACTGTTGTCCTGAGGTCAGCAGAGTCGAGTGAACAACAAGGAGAAAACACAAAGTTATTGAGTTACAGCGACAGAAAGAGAGAGCAGAGGGAACGCTCGGAAACCGGCAGCAGGGCGGCCATTTTGGCTCCAAGTAGGAGGAAAGGGATGGACCAAATGATGTCTTGTGATTGGTTTTCCTGTTTGCAATATGAACCAATAAAATGCTGCAGGGAAGAAGTCGTCTTTTTATTGATATCCTTTCACAAACATCTTTTTGTGATTGCACTGAAAAAACTCAGATGTAGGTGAAAGTATTTGTCCAATTTCAAGACAAAAAAATCTCATTACATTTATTCTAATCCACAATTTCCTGACATGTCTGTTTTAAGATCTTATTTGTAGATATAAAAACTGAAAATAAGGCCTGAGTTGCTTGTAATATTAAGATAATCTGCCAATAGGAAAAGACAAGTTTAACTATTATTCTTAATTTAAGACCCTGACTGAGTCAAGCTTTCCTTGTTTCATTGGCAGATATTTTCTACTCACAAAAAGCAATTCATTGCCTTATTTTTACCTTTTATTCCTTAAAGTAAGATATTTATCTCGACTGGTTGAGTAAATGTGGATTAGAAAAAGCGTTGTGGATTTTTTTGACTTGAAAATAGATAAACACACTTACGCAGATCTGAGTTTTTGCAGTGTGTGTAATAAACTAAAAAAGATGAGGGATGACACACTGACCCTCCATGACTGCATTTGTTTATTCCAGAATTACTCTTTATTGCTGCTTAACAAAAACATGTTCAAAATGTTGTGAGACATAATATTCAGTCTGGCTAAAAGGTAAATCCATTTTACCTCCACTGAAGAGGCCATGTTTAGTTTGGCATTTGTTAGTGTGTGAACAGGATAATCGGCCCTGGTTCAGTTTCAGGACTCATCCCTGCAGCACCTTCAAAACAGTTTTAATGATCTTTGAGTCTCTTAGCCGTGCCCTGCTGCCATTACAGCCAGTGTGTTTGCAGCCGCCGCCACCAGCTGACCTCTCCTTCTGTCGCCGACTAATCATCTCAGAGCCCGACCGCCCCGACCCCGCCTGCCCTCGCCCCCCCGTACTTACGGTCGACATCGCTGGTCTCCTGCTCGCTCGCCTCTTTGCTCTTGTAGAACGGAAACTTTCGGGAAAAGAGGTTCTTTTTACGCTTGTCATTGAGAGACTGCTGAGGAGGAAGAGGAGGAGGGGTGATGGAATTAAACAAAACAGAAGAAGAAGAGGAAGAAGGAGAAGAAGAGGGGGAGATGGGGGAGTCTGATGTGGGTTTGGACAGAATGAGAAGCTTTTTGTCTCAGTCTGTGGACAACCTGAGGTCAAATCTATCTTTAACTCCTCCACACAAAAAAAGAAGAGATCGAACTTATAAATCAGAATTCAGACTCTGCTCCTTTTCCTATGTTGAGGGTGTTTTGCTGTACTGAAGCACTAAAGCTGCTGTGAATAAACCTGCTGTCCCGGGACCACGTGAAGGAGCTCGTCCACAACTTTTGATAATTTAACCCTGGGTTCTGTATTAAAACACATCCTTCAGTCCTGTTTTAGCTGATAAAAGACACAACTTTAGCTGCTGTAAAAACATAACAGATGCATATTTTTTTACTTTTACTTTACTTTCTTTTCATCAAGCTCAGCCCTGATCAAAACTATTTAAAGTTTTTAAAAAACTATGGATTTTTACCATTTAAATGCCAATTTCATAGGAGATGCCACTGATCTGGTGAAAAAACTCAAAATACTGATTTTCAATGTAAATAATGATCAGAGGCTGGCGATTTTTTTGAAGTGCTATCACACTCTTTGGATATGTCAAAGATTAGTAAAAACATTGACTTTGGTGCATTATTTTTTTTTTGCGCAGCATCAGATTTAAGTTTTACTCCCCACTGACTCCCATTTTAACAACATTTTTTGAATGTAGGCATGATACTGTCGTGAAATCAAAACCAAAAAAATAGTTTTGATCAAGACTGAGCTTCATGAAGAGACTTGAGGAAAAAAAAGTTTTTAAAATTTCCTAAATCACATTTTCAAATTAATGTAGAATTAAGTTTCCCCATCAAAAAAGTTTTCACTCTCTTAAATATCTTAAATAGAGTGAAAGTTATGGTCAGTTCTTAATATCCCCCTTTGTGGCAGAAAAAGGCCACGTAGAGACCGAAAGGTAAAGACAAGACGAAATAAAATGTTCCCAAGGATGTTGTTTTTCTTTGTCAACAGACTTTTAATCTTTAATTTTAGCTTTAAAAGCTCATCAGCAACACATACTGATATAAAAATTCACTTGATTAGGTACACCCATTCAACTGCAACTCAAATAGATATTTAGCCAACCACATGACAACAACTCAATGCACTGAGGCACTAAGTTCAACCTGAGCATCAGAACAGAGAGGAAGGTTTAAGAGACTTTGAATGGCACGGCTGTGGTACTGGGATTTTCACACACAGCCATCTTATAAGGGTTTACAGAGAATGGTCCAAAAAAGGAAAATATCCAGTGGGCCAAAATGTCTTGTTGATGCCAGAGGTCAGAGGAGAAAGGTCAGAGTGATCGGAGAGCAGATTTAAGGAGCTCAGAGGTGGACCATCCTGGGACTAGCAGGGTGAACCTCCTGAGGTGGTGGATGAGTGTGTGTTGCTGATGGCCGACTCTCATTATGACCTTTTTAAGCTTTTATTTGTTGGTATTATGCCAATAATATTCAGCATCTCTTCCTGAGACTTCTATCATTTTTGCAGTGGCATCTTTGAATTGATATAATAAACTTAAAAAGCTTAAAACCCTGCAAAAATAATTTTCTTCCCCAAAACTTCATAAAAAAAATGAAAATAAACATAAATAACAGTCCAAACCACAGAATCAGACTGGAACAAACGCTTTGATATTTAGTCTGATTTGCACATGAACTGAACCTCAAAGTCCTTGTTCTCAGTGAAGTGTTCCTGTGTCTGAGTTTTCCGTGTGACAGTGAAGGCAGCAGATGTCAGACAAATGCATGATGGGGAGAAACTGAACATGCAGAAAACATGCAGCGATCACAAGCCGAGAAAAGACGAGGCCTGGCTGTGGTTTCAAACTACAGACCGCGACAGAGTTCAGAGGTCATCTGAAGGACTTCAGACTCCGTTTTGGTTCTTGATAACATGTTTTTAAACGTGTAAATTTAGGTTAAATGTGTATTAATGATGCAGTGCTGCAAAAGCATGAACCAAGGTTAAAATGTGATAGCAGATTACAAACTAAACATGATTCTTAGCAGGTTTTGTGTAAAATAATGCCTTAAAATTTAGAGGCACAGTATTTGGATTTTGCTCTGAAATGTCTACATTGATTGGAAAATGAGTTTTTATTTATTATTTTTCATGTTATTACTGTAATTACCTCAGATCAGCTCTGGGACCATTGACAGGTTTGCCCTGTCCCGGGACCCAAAGTTACAGAAATTGATTGTATGATTTAAATCATGAGGCATATTTATAATTATAATTAATCATGGAAGTCATCATTGGCTTTAACAAAATTCTAACTTAGGTATTAAAAGACATGAAAGAATTATGTCTTAAAGATTCTGCACATTGTAATTTTTGCTCATTTATATTCTATTTTGCTCTTACTTTAATATTTATATATAATCCTTCTACTACACTGTGTATAGGAGCAACTGAAACAACCCAATTTCCCCTCGGGATTAATAAAGTATTTCTGATTTTAATTTTGATTTATCATGAGTATGTGTTGGATGTATGACAGACGTTTTTCCATGTGAAATTTTCGTGTTTTTTCAACTGCAAATTATTGACAGTATGTGATTTTCATTTCTTTTGAAAAACATTAAAAAGCACAGTAAGATCTGTACACTAAAAGTGTCTCCATTCAAGAATTTAATTTGAAAAATCGGTGACGTTTCGAGCCGTACAGCTCCTCCACAGACTTCACACTTTCATCCTTTTTCATGTGAGTTTTTTGGATCCAGCACCCAACCAAGCATGTGAGTCTACTTTGTCTTTTTCCTTATGAAATACACTATAAATATTTGCTTCACGTGTTCTCTTTAATTACAATTTTGTGCACATTTTGGACTATGTTCTCCTGTAAAATATACTTAAATAACTACATTAGTAGCTTTTAGCGAAGAATAAAGTAAAGGCAGTTGATAAAGAGGAACATTACCCACCTCCCACCCTATTTCAATTGAGAAAAATAAAACAAAATAGTAACAATAATTAGAAATGAATAAATAACATTAAAATGTCCAAACATCCAAATATAAAGCCCGAGAAAGCTCCATGAGCCTCAGGCTGGTGATTATTATAATAATTAAAAGGCACATATATCCTGAAGAGTCATCAATCTGTGGTGTGATATTTGGTGATAGATCGCACCTACAAGAGAAGCTCTGAGCAATGAGAACAGTACAAAGATATAGTTATTCCAGTACAGAGAGAATTAAACAGAACGATTATTAAATTACTAAGGGTGGGAAAAATATCAATTCATCAATGCATTGCAATATTTCCCCTCCCAATTCAGTATCGATTCAGCAAATCCCCTCTTTTTTTGTCACTGATCGTCTTTTTCATAGTTCATTTTTTTTGGATTCATAAATAGTAATTTAAGAAATACTGGAGGAAGAAATGTCGAGATCTCTGTCTCCAGCTTGACAGGAACTGTTACCTTCAGTAAAAAACGCCTGGACATGGTCTAATGTAACAGGCTGTAACATGGACACTAAATGCTGCAGGTAAACAAAAATGTTTGAGTTTATGTAAAATGGCTGAAGTTTATTTTTGATCTTTTCAGAAAATTTTGACATGTTCATTTAAAATTGTTAATGAAGAGAATCCTGTTGATAATTCTAATCCGTTTTTATTCTTTCCTTGTAATTACACGCTGTTTTAAGCATTTATAACATAATAATGACAAATACTTGTTTACTTTTATTTCTCGTGAAAAAAGGGTGAAAAAATGTATTCAAAGGAAAAATCCTGACATGTTTACTGACAAAAAGACAAAAAAGACCTGGTGGACATTCATAATTAAAGTACTAACTGTCATGATTTTTACTTTTACATATGCACAAGTAAGTTATTACTGTGCAAATTTTTATTTTCAGATGTTTAATTGCTCAAAAATATGAGGTGATATACCATGTATGTTCACACTGGCATCAAAATAAAAACTCAAAAATTGTCAACAGGTCCTCTAGTTATTTGTGTATTTCTCCTTCTTTCTGAATCAATGCTGAATCAAATCACCACCTAAAGAATCAAAATCAAATCGAATCGTGATATTCTTAACAATGCCCAGCCCTACAAATTACCCAGAGTTTGGTCCATGTGTGTCTTCTAGTTTTGCTGTGTTGGTGTGAAGCATGCACTGATATTGTTTGATATTTACGACAAAGTGAATCAAAGTTCTAAAATCGAGCACCGTGCTAACTCGAACCCTAAAGGTGGTTTGTTTAAAGAGTTTGAAGAGCTGATAAAATCCAAAGGTTTTAGCCTTAAAGTCGTCGATTAGAGCAGCATGACACTGAACGTTACTTCATGTTCTGCGGCTTCATCATTAGATCACATGCTGCACTTCAAGGTTATCCAGCAGGAGAGAGAGTGACGGGGGAGGGAGGGGTGAGAGAGGTGAGTGGTGAGGAGGAGGAGGAGGAGGAGGAGGAAGGTTTGTGTGAGCAGCAGACAGTCAGACATCAATGTCAAGCGTTTCTCCCCGTCAGAGGAGGGAGGGCGACTCAGAGGGAGGGGGGGAGGTCATGCAGGGTTTGGTTTCCTCCCCCCTCCCCCCCCGGCTGAGTTTATGGCGTTAAAGTGGACACACGGTTTTTAAAGGTGGGGGGGAGGGGGGCGCTGCTGCTGCGGTCGGCTGCTGAGACGCTGGTGAAGACGGGACGTCCCAGAGGTTTAAAAACATGCTGTTAACGGGCCGGCTGGCTTCAGACGTTAGTCAGACGCTCATTAGTAGGTGGCAGCGGCTCAAACACAGAGTTCATCTTCATCCACAGAAATCAGACAGACGGACGGACAGGAGTAACCATGCAGCATGAGCACTCACTGCAGAGGCCTCACAGAGATCAGAGGGCAATTCAGGATCAGCACACCTGGACCACAGCCTCAGGTGAGAGGACAGAGAGGAGGAGCCTCCAGAGTTGCCAGATCTGCTCATTATAAGCGACTCTGGGTTCTTTTTAGAAAAGCTGCTTGTAAATATTCACAGCTGCAGGTTGTGTTTTTTTGGGCTTGTTCCAAAAGTGCACCAGTTTAATTTAGTTTTAGTCTTCTGCCTAAAATATCTTTTATTTTAGTCATAATTAAGTCATCTCAACTGTTTTAATTTTAGTCTAGTTTTAGTTGATGAAATTTCACAACATTTTAGTCGATGAAATCTGCTGTAAATTAAGTCGACTAAAATATGAAGTGTAAAGGGTAAGGCATTTTTATGTTTCCTTGAATTTCTGAAGTCATGTTTTACACTTGGATAAAATCAAACATCTAATAACCCTTTATTGAATGCTAGTAAAGTCTGAATGTATAAATGAACAGAAACAAATTGAACTTTTGTGTGAAATGCAGTCACCTTTATTTAGGCTACCTGGCAGAGCATCTCAGTTACAATACCAGAACTGACAACAAACAGTGAACCTGCTCTACATGAATATATCAATTCATAAAGAGAGGAGCTCTGATTGGATCGCTCCACAACTTATCCCACCACCACCAAGCTAAGGCAGCTGTGATTGGATGTCCCTCTGAACTCATCCAACCTTTCCACACAACCAAAGTAGCTGTGATTGGATATATTCCTAACTTGTCTCTACTTTCTACATGACCAGATTCAGGTCTGATTGGATTAAGTCTCTGTCAGACATATTCGTCTAGTTTTTATTTGTTGATGAAAATGTCAGTTAATTTAGTTTTTGTTCATGTGTACTTGTTTTTATTAGTTACTGTCTAGTTTTCATCGGGGGAAAAAGGTTGTTGATGAAAACTATGACGAACACTGAAGTGCAGTTGCTCATTTGGGCTTGTTGTGCCCCCAAACCAAGGATGGATCTGATGCTCACTCGACTAACAATATAAACTCAATTCAGAAGTTATTCTACCTATTTTGTCCCACTCCAAACACAAATGTACATTTTAATGTAAAAAGAGGCAATAATGACTGTCACTGCCAAATTGAAATGTAATGTAGATGAAAATCAAAACATGCTTTATGTAGATTTCTCTATATCACCTTAGAAAAAAATAGCTGGGGGTTGCTTGTTTTTCAGCTTGTTTTTAATCAACCTGTTCGCTTTTAGCAGAAAGATCTGGCAACTCTGGGCTCCTCATGTCTCCAGTGGATGTTTTATGGAGCTGCAGGTGAACAGGTCTGTTGGGCTTCGAGTGTTCACATCACAGAAAAGATCCATACAGATTAAACCCTTTTAATCATCCAGGGAGATGGTTTACATTAACTCCGAACAGCTGATGGATAGTAGCCTGTAGGGGGGCAGTCTTTACTGCTGTCTTGACCTTTTTAGTCTTGACCTACTAACCTGACACACCAAAGATGGACCTGCCTGATTACAGACATTAAATCAGGAGGATCCAGCTGCACTGCAAGGTTACTGACCTACAACCTCTCACCCATGACTTAGACGAATAGAAATACCTGCTACACATACCCAAACACTTAAAACTAGATATAAGCTTGTTTTTACCTTCTTCATCAGCCACACACATTAAACAAATACAAACTCCAACATATCAAATCTGTGCCTCAGGTGGAGAAGGGCACATTTCTCTGGGAAACTTAACTATTAAAGCACATTAAACAAAAAAACTCACAGATATTTAGCTCTGTGCACTGCTAGGAAATGTATGTCTACTACCAGGAGGTCTGACTCCCATCTCTGTAAAGCCTGATGTTTCTGTGAGGTTAACGGCTGCATCCCTCCATAAAAGATCACCTTTCACTCAGAAATGTTTTCTTTTAAATTGGTAACAGTCACCAATACTGCGTCTTAATCTCTCTTTCTCTTCTATTGTCTAATTAATAATTGGTTAATTAATACTGGTTTGAACAAGCTACTCCACCTAAAAAAGCCTTTTTTATCACTTTCTGCACAGGAGGGTGAATCTATGCATTAACTGATCATGTTTTGTTAAATTTACAAACTAAGGATGGTGCAAAAACTCATTTACTGTTCAGTAAATTCACTGATTTATTAACATATAACAGACTACACATAGAGTGACCTAACGGCTGTTTCCAACCCTAAAAAAATCATCTTCCTTTGTGACAGAGGGATTTCTGTATGGATCTTTCTGTACAGTGTCAGACTCCTAACCAGGTTTAAAAATACCTGAATTACCCTTTAAATAAAAGAGAATAAAACCAACAAAGACAGTGTACAGTCTTCACTTCAGGACTCTGCTAAAAGTCTAAAACAGTCCTGCCCCATGATGCCTTGCATGAGTTGTTGGCATGTTTTAAATCTCACTAAAAACAAACAACTACGCCAGGAGTCACCAAAAAGACTTAGACTTACTATATTTATTAACAAAATTAGGTTACCCCTTCCTGGACAGTACAGTGATCTAACAGCAGCAGGCGCTGTGTGTAGGAAACATAAAATACTATTAAATCAAAATCAAAACTGGTCCAGAGTTTGAGTACAGGTCGTCTTGTTTACAACCAGAAAACCAGACTAAATACAACAACATGTGGCTTCAACTGAAACTGAGTGAACAGCGTGGGTGAAATGATTCCTGCAGAGAGTATTTTAAGTCTCATTTCAGACAGATGAAGATCTTACGTCTTTAATTTCAATATAAAATCAGTAAAAATGCTGATAATGAAACAGTCAGGCTTCTTGATCCTTTTAAACTGTAATAAATAAAAATATGAATTAAATGAAATATAAAGTCAATAATAAAGACCACAGTTCGAGCCTCTGCTGCTGTTTTAAATAACAGACATCATAAATGCTGCACTCAGATGAACTCAGGGACACGTCATTAACTCATGCAAGGCAT
Source organism: Cetoscarus ocellatus (assembly GCA_037902135.1). Classification (NCBI taxonomy): domain Eukaryota; kingdom Metazoa; phylum Chordata; class Actinopteri; order Labriformes; family Labridae; genus Cetoscarus; species Cetoscarus ocellatus. The sequence continues at coordinate 24,493 of JBAMNC010001584.1, forward strand.
CATGGGAGAACGTTTGTCTCTTTCTGTTCTGACATTTCGGAGCAGAAATCAAACACTCACCCCTCGGTCTCGAGACTTGGCGTTGAACTTCACCGTCTTTAACCTTGCTCTCTCCTTCTTCTCCACCCTGAGGTCAAAGAGGACAAAAGGTCAGAGGTCAGAGGTCAGAGGGGTCAGCATGGTTGTTTGTATGAGTTCTAAAACATGGATGTGAATCAGCACACTTCTTCCCTGTCTCAGCATCTATGGGATTTTAGAAAATGCTCCCAGTTAATGCCAGATAAATGATCCATGGAAGACACACGCTTAAAAGATTTTAGCTTTGTTCACATCTTAAAATACACTTGGACCCTAAGCCAGAGATAAACTCGCAGTTTGTCGCATCCGATGGTGTCATTTTGGTGTCATTAAACAGCACACACATGATATTTTTGATGTAAGTATGATTTATTTACAAAACATGGAAATTAAGATAAAAATGTGCTTTTTCTTTGGTGGTATTTTTAGAAAGTCCCAGTGGGCTGTCAGGTTCTCACAGGCACCATGTTGACCGCCCCTGCTTTAGAGGGTAAAGCAGCACCCTCAAGGTCGTGGCACCCTGCTGATCACCCACGTACGTGTGCACGTGTGTGAGTGAGCCTCACCGTCTCTTGCTGGGGATCACCCCCACCTCCTCCACCTCCCCCTGAGACGTCAGCTGCCGGGCCTGCCACCACTCGTCGTCGGAGGCGTTCACCACGTGGAGGATGTCCCCGAACTTAAAGTTTAATCCCTGACTCGGCAGGCCCGAGTCCCGAGTCTTATCGTAGTCAAACAGAGCTCTGTGGACAAAAACACCAACAAGACAGCTTCAGTAGTCTCTAAGGGGAAATCTGGTTGTTTCAGTGGCTCTTATACACAGTATAACAGCAGCAATATCAAATAAAGACATTAACATACATAAGAACGTACAAATTATTTGTCCCTCAAACATGTTGATTAAAAACAGTTTCAGAGCTTCTGCTTCACCATGTTTGAGAACAACTATGACAGCCTTAGACATAGTTAAGTACTTGTGATCTTCTGCTTTGTAGAAATAAATTATATCTTATATTTCTGACATTGCTAACAATATATTGCAGCTAGAGTTGTGTAATAAAACTCTAAAAGAGACTGATAACATTTTATTTCATTTAAACATCAGATCTGAATATTAACTCTTTAGTAATTGTGTTATAAAAAAAGTTTTTGATACCAAAATTATGTTTTCACTGATTATTCTTCTCCCCAAACCGTGTGCAGCTCTTTTGTACTTTTTCTCAATTGTCATGTGATCTCACCGTACGTAGAGCGACCTCTTCTGACTCGTCCGTAACGATCCTGAGCCCGAGCTGATGCTGCTGTTCATCATCTGCTCCCTCAGGTCGTGGATCTTCGCCTCGAACCGGCTGTACTCTGAGATACAGAAGGACATTAAAATGTGATGCACAGAAACTTTAAAATCTTTGTGGTGAAGCCCCTGCTGTAACTTTAGTAGCCCTTAAAGACTGTTAATGATCCTGATGATAAAGCTCCAGGTGTTTCCAGGTGTGCTACCTTCTGGTCTGTAGTGGGCGATGATGGTCACCGTCTGCCCCGCGTTCTTCAGCGCCGCCGCGGCCTGTTCATGCGTGGCGTTACGGAGGTCTACCCCGTTTACCTGAGGACAACAGAGAAGCACTTTCACACATCTTGTTGAACAGTTTTAGGTCTTTGTCGAGCCGTATTCAGCAGTAAAATATCAGGTGAGGCTACAGAAATAATGCACAGGTATATTTAAATACTGCATGAAAAACGACCCGTGCTGTTTAGTTCTTGTCAAAAGCTACTGTCCTCTCCAAAGTCAAATCAATCATCAGTTCTTTCTTCTGAAGACATCCAGTGTTTCAAAATAAGCTTCTTAAATATCAGGGAGGAGAACAGAATAATCCAGCTCTGTGGGAATCACAAGGTCTTATCTGAAATATCATGAAAGATGCAAATTGATGGATTAAAACTAAATTTGATTTTCAAAGTATCTGACAGCCAGCTCTCGGTTTCAAAACAAATTTTCTGGATTTTATGACAATCCCAAAACGCATGAATCAGTGAATCCGAATTCCACATTTCAAACATTCAAAATAACTCAATTAGAAATTATATGGGAGAAAGTAAATAAATAGAAGGAAGACAAGAGCTATCAGACTCATCAATACAGCAGCTTTTAGAGACCACACAAACAGACTTATCCTAAACTTCGAGCCCTAACGCTTCAAGATCTGATCTAGTTTAAAACAGCACAAACTTCAAGACAACACAATGAAATTATTTTCAGAAAGAGGAGGAGGCGGTCGTTTAAGAGGGGAACTGGAATTTAAAATGCATGGTGTGTGTGTTAAATTATGGAACAGTTTAACTGAAGAAAGTAAAACCAGAAGCAACTTTAACAGAATATTGAAAACACAAATTTTTAATAAATATAAGGACGAAGAGCAGCAGTTAAACCCAGGATGGTAAATGACAGACTCTAGAAAAATATGGATATATTGTCTTGTTTTGTAATGTCTTTTTCTGTGTGTGCGTAGGGATGAAATTAAGTATTATATATATATGTGTGAAATAGTACGTGTTCATTTGCATAAAAGTAGCTTATAACATATTGTAGTAAATATATTATTAAGACCATTGGTTTCTGAATAGATGGTGAATACTGTAAATATAATAAATATGGAGAAATTAAAAACTTGACTGTAGTACGTGGTAATAAAAGGAGTAGGATTAAATACATTTATACTTCTTCCTACTCCTTTTTGAGCAGGTAAACCTGCTACACATGCAACAGTTTACCTTCTTTGTTTTGTTTTGGTTTGTGCAGGTAATTTTTATGGTGACCACCCATGTTTGATTTTATACATGTTCAAAATAAAGCATTCAATTCAGTTCGAAGTATTACAAGAGCTTAGTTCATAGAAACTTAAGTGCATTCATCTGTCTCAGTTTTATTATATAGTATGAGATTCCTTGAGGTATAAACTTTTTTTATGAAAATGTTTTTCAAAAAATATATATGGTATAAGATTGAGTACAAATACAATGGAAATACTAATTATGAAGTTATTAAATGTAATTTACTTAAAATACATATCAAACTGTGGAAAGGAGAATGAAGTCATGGGGTTGAGCTTGTTGTTTTTTTTTGTATTTTATTCCATGTGCTGTGTGGATGTGGGTACAGTTCTGTGTCTGTGCTGTCCTTGTTGAGTTGTTTCGCCGGTCTTATTGTCTCTTTGGGAGTATGTGTGTCATTACCATCACTGTTCACTGGATGTTTCTGTTACTCAGAAAATGAAAATAAGACTAAAACAGAAGAAGGTCAGCTGCACGTGGACTTACAGAGACCAGTCTGTCTCCTTTCCTCAGCTCTCCGCAGAGATCAGCTGGTCCTCCCTGCCAGGATGAAGGAGATGAAGATCCCCTCTCCGTCCTCCCCGCCCACGATGTTGAAGCCCAGGCCCGTCGCCCCTCTGTGCAGCACCACCTTCCTGGGCTCCCTGTGAGACAATACAGCTGTCCATCATCACATCATAGCTGTCAATCATCCATCATCACAGCTGTCAATCAACCATCATCACAGCATCACAGCTGTCAATCATCCATCATCACATCTGTCAATCATCACATCACAGCTGTCAATCATCCATCATCACAACATCACAGCTGTCAATCATCACATCACAGCTGTCAATCAACCATCATCACATCTGTCAATCATCACATCATCACATCACAGCTGTCAATCATCCATCATCACAACATCACAGCTGTCAATCATCCATCATCACAACATCACAGATGTCAATCATCCATCATCACAACATCACAGCTGTCAATCATCAACATCACAGTTGTCAATCATCACATCACAGCTGTCAATCATCCATCATCACAACATCACAGCTGTCAATCATCCATCATAACAACATCACAGCTGTCAATCATCAGATCAGAGCTGTCAATCATCCATCATCACATCTGGTAATCATCACAGCATCACAGCTGTCAATCATCCATCATCAAAACATCACAGCTGTCAATCATCAGATCACAGCTGTCAATCATCCATCATCACATCTGTCAATCATCACAGCTGTCAATCATCACATCACAGCTGTCAATCATCCATCATCATCACATCACAGCTGTCAATCATACATCATCACATCTGTCAATCATCACAGCATCACAGCTGTCAATCACCACATTCCAGCTGTCAATCATCCATCATCACAACATCACAAATGTCAATCATCACAACATCACAGCTGTCAATCATCCATCATCACAGCTGTCAATCATCCATCATCACAGCTGTCAATCATCACAGCATCACAGCTGTCAATCATCCATCATCATCACATCACAGCTGTCAATCATCCATCATCACAGCTGTCAATCATCCATCATCACATCTGTCAATCATCACAGCATCGCAGCTGTCAATCATCACATCACAGCTGTCAATCATGCATCATCAACACATCACATCTGTCAATCATCACAGCATCACAGCTGTCAATCACCACATTTCAGCTGTCAATCATCCATCATAACAACATCACAGCTGTCAATCATCACAGCATCACAGCTGTCAATCAAAAATATAAAATTAGATAAGAAGAGATCATTCTTAATTGATCCCTGAGGGGAAATTCTCTGTCGAAGCAGTAAAGGAGTAAGTACAAGGGTAAGGTAGCATGCATTAAAGGTCAGAGAATAACATATACTATATAGATGTAGATCCATAACCTGTACAAATAGCAAAGAAACAAAATAGAATAAAATAAGTAGAGGTACTTGCAATTTTTAAAATAAAATTAAAATAAAATTAGCGGAGTAAAGCGTCATTCAGGACAACTACAGTGACGGAGTGAACAGGTTACAGCACTTAGGCTGACAGTGCACTGTAAATTATTTTATCTTGAAGTATTGTTCAGTAGTAGATGGGATAAGAAATATGTTGAATTAGGTGCAATATATTGAAATAACATTATCAATTCAGATAAAAAATAGTTTGGAGGATTTTATATATATTAAAGAGCAGTACAGTGCGATATTTTTACCTTATATCCTTTCCTTTTAGCTTAGTGTGTTACTCTGAAAAGTGTAGACTGAGTTCATTTCCACAGTGGTGAGGTCAGCATTTGCTATTGCAGGTTTTAACCAGCAGGGGGCAGAGTGCTGTACTGGTTTAATACAGTAGGCTATGATAGGTGGTCCATGGTAAAGTCTGTCTGTGGTTTGAGCTTTCTACAATATGTCATGATTCTGGCCTCATTTAGGGTCAGAGGCCAGCCAGAAGGTGAAGGGTCAGTGCAGGAATACCCGTAAGAAGTCTGATTTGACTTCAGGTGTGGCCTAAAGATGCTCTGAAGAGATGGCTGTTGATGTTTGCAGAGTTTTGTCTCAGAAAGAGAAAATATTTGGACAAGCAGAGCTGGAGAGGACTAAGAGGAGCCTTCAAACAGCACTGTGTGACAGTAGATCACATCTTCCAAACAGTGCTGTCATATTAAAGTCATGTTGTAAATATTGTTGATGTTCATAGTGTAAATTCCTTGGCCTTGTTCATAGTCTCACATTACTTATATCATTTATTTCCCCCTTCATAAGGAAGTTGATATGGCTTAAAGATTGTGCATGTTGCAACCTGCTAACTTAATTATTTTACTTAATTTTTTCATCTATTTTAATGTCTTTATTTGATATTCCTGATGCTATACTGTGTTTTTAAAAACAACTGAATTTCCCCTTGGGCATTAATAAAGTATTTCTGATTCTGATGAAGTCTAACAGTCACAAAAAATGTTTTTATGTGTCATGGCTGTGTTCGCCGTTAGATGGACAGGAAGTTCAGCTCTCACCGCGTGACATCATCGTCTCCCAGCATGCTCTTTGGGGTCGGGGAGTAGCGTCCCGAGGAGGCCGGCGGGGGGAGGGGCTGACCCAGGAAGTTGGGGGGGCTGATATGGTTCTCCATGTGCTGGGAGTACGCTGAAAAAAAAAAAACAGGTTAAGATGATAAAATATTCCTAAATGACAAAACAAACCAACAACCAGAAAACTAACAACCATCTGAGAGCATGAACGTCCTCTCTGACCACACACCTGCTCGGCCCCGCCTCTACACTCACCTGTCCAGCTCTGATGGGGGGGGGGGGGACATGACTTTGTTATTTAGTGGATATTTATTTAACATTCTCTTTAGATATTTTTACACCTATTAACTTACATTTATTGGTTGTTCTTATTTTCCATAAAAGTTTAGTGACATGGTAATTTTAAACAGGATTTCTGACCTGATCTGTTTTACAAAAATGATAATAAATTTATTTATATAGCACCTTTATTGTTCATTTATTTATTTACCTTTATTTAACCAGGAAAACCACACTGAGATTAAAAATCTCTTTTTCGAGAGTGTCCTGGCCAGGACGGCAGCACATTCAACAGTTTTAGACAAACACACGCAGTCAGCAAACACATTAAACAAGACTTCAATTCATTTAGAAAGAAAAGCTACAATTCTAGACAGCCAATTTTGCTAACATTGCTCATGTGAGAAAGATAAAGTGCATTGGCCAAAAAATCTGAGGCCAGATGTGCCACTCAACATCATCTTAAACGTGTCCAGTGAAACCAGATCTTTTATTTTCAGGCCTTTTTGTAGTTTTGTAATTTAAAAACAGATGTTTACAAAGTGCTTTAACAGACAAGAAAAAGGCAGAAAAAGGCAAGACTCTGGAGACAATAAATCAACAATCAGGTCAAACAGAGACCAGCGGAGTCAAAGGAGAAGGCCCAGAGGGTCATATAAAATAAAACAACAAAAGGAAAGAAAATGGTCAACTGGAGACGACTGAAACACTACAGGAATATATACAACATAAGGACAGGCTAATATGTACACTTGAGGAATATTAGTAAAGACAGTATTTCATTTTATAGAATGATAAATAGATGATAGATCTATAGATACATATATAAATAAATGACTGTTAACAGTTGACGACATCACATCAGGAAGACGGAAAAGAAGACGGATAAAAAAACATGAGAAGATGGTAAAAACAGGACTAAAACAATGAGAAACCAGTGAGAGGAGTAGGAACAGCCGAGATTAAAAATTGTTGAGTAAGTAATTGTAAAAAAAGTATGTAGATAAAACAGAATAAAATAAATAACAAAGTTGATAAATAAGTATGTAAGCAATAAAAAAAACCTAATGTAAAGGCCAGTCTAAAAAAGAGAGTTAAAGATATGATTTAAAAGATGCGACTGATTCAGCTCGCCTGATCTCCTCAGGCAGGACGTCCCAAACTCTCAGAAAAGGCTCGACCACCTGAAGTCTTAAACCTCAACTTCGGGACAGCCAGGAGGCCGTTTCAAAGTCTGGGTTTTCTTTCATTTTTTAAAAGCTGATTATAAACTGGAGGTGTGGTAGCTATCCTTTTTTATGTAGTTAAATGGAGGTGGAAGCTTGGGGAAAAACTACAACTACCTGTGATATGGGTCTGAAGGTGTGATGTAGGTTCCTGGGCCAGATACCTGGAAGATGCCAAGTAGTAACACAAGTCTGGATTATACCAGTTTATCTGTATCCACTTGTGTTTTTTTTATTTTTGGAAATTTATATCATCAAAAGTCCAATATTGTGAACCCCTGGTTGAGTCGTATGTTATCTGGAGCAGTGCATGATGGGATGCCGCCTGTATCACCACAACAATCATGTCCTCCATGTTTGTTTTGCTGCCGTGGAGTCAGAGCACACTTAACTGAATTATTTCTCATCCATTACCTCCGGCTCAGATCTTTTTCGGTGCACGGTGGCGTCATTATACATATTACAACCCCCCCCCCTCCCCCAGATTAGCCTGAACACAGTAACAGCGGTCGCGGTTTGTGATGCAGCTCGATGCTCACTGATTGGATTTGCTGCTCGTCCTTCACGCGACTCAACCTCAGCAGGTGTGTTTATATAGGGGTGTGTGTGTGTGTGTGTGTGTGGGGGGGGGGGGGGGGGCTGATGAAGATAAAGATGAAGAAGAGAGGAGGAGGATGAAGGGCGTAGAAGACACCCTGAAGGGGTCTGATGGAGGAGGCAGAAAAAAGACCAGCTGATCTTTAAAGGGGAGAAAACTGCATCACAGTAGGGACGTCCTGATGTAAGAAACTTATACTGTGGTTTGATTTGAGAAGAAAGTGAATGATAAATAATCTGTTTCTATATCACAGAAATTTAAGCCCAAGACCTTCAGTACTGGGTCACCACGTGCTTAGGTAAACAAACCTGCATGTGAACTCTTAGACGATGTCCAAAGGTAGGAGGTTTCTTTAAAAACTGAGGTCTTCTATGGAAACCGTTTGGGCATAAAACTGATATCAGTGATATCAACCGTAGTTCAGATGTAATTGGAAAACATGTACTCAATTCTGGTAAACTAGTGTCAGGGTAGACTTAACTAGTAAAGCAAAATGTGTCACTACTACTACTACTAGTTAGAGATGAATGATATTGGATTTTTGCCGATATCCGATATGCCAATATTTTTTAATTCATTATCGCAGATACCAATATTTCTGGTCAAGAGCTAAAGCTCTGTACTTAACAAAAATGGACTTGTTTCTTTCAGTGTTACAGTATATTTTTGCAAGGAACAGATGTAAAACAAGAAAAACAGCATTTAACTCTTGCAGAAATGAAACCCTTGATTTTTAAATGTACCCATGCAGTGATGAGAAGGTGCATCAATACTGTACATTTGTGTAATTTGTCGATATGTGTGGCCGATATATGGGCTGCAAATATCTGCAAAAATTTCAATACTGGCCGATACTGATACTTAACATTCTAGGCTGATATCAGCCAGTACAATATCAAACTGATAATATTGTGAATTCCTGAAACTAGTAGACTTAGAAATGTACATTTGTACTTCTAGTAAGCCTTATATGCTAATAAGGGGGAGAAAATATTACGACCAATCAGGGTGCTGGATTTGGTTATAATCCCTCTTACTTCATTTGCATTAGGTCTACTAGAACTACTAGTGAATCTTTTGGCTTAACTAGTACCATCTTCTGATGGAGACTTCCAGCAGCTCCATGTCTCAAAGCTCAGATCATCTCACTGGTTTCTTCACTGTACTACAGAGACCTCCACAGTCACCAGATCTCAGTCCAGTAGAGCATCTTTAGGATGTGGTGGAGCAGGAGATTCTCAGCAGCTGTGTGATGTTGTCATGGAGATATCTGACCTTCATCTCTTGTCCTTGAAGGGCTTCTGGTTCTTCACATCCTTGTTTTATGTTTGGTCCCTTCAGCAGCACATGATCTAATTTTGTCCTCCTTTTATCTCGAATCTTAAAGATAACCGGACAACCGTGACTCCGGACAACCTCGGTTAAAACGAGGACGGGAATCACACGCGGCAAAGAGATTTTTCTGCCCCACTTCTCAGCTCTCTAAAAAGAACTTTTAACGAGCTATTAGGACTCGGAGTATAATGATGCATAAAATCTCTATCATTCTCTTCTCACTGAAATATTCAAGCTGCTGAATTATTTCTACATGTGTGATGATTAAATCATATCCTGCAAAATTATTAATCTACGACTGACTGCAGAAAAAAATAATTATGAGAAAGCACTGCTGTCTGCTCATCTTCAACGTCTGAGTCCTGCAGAGATTGGAGCGTAAACCAGAGCTCCCAGTTTGTTAAAATCAAGCAGCAAATCGCCCCAGTCCGTTCAACAGCCTGCACCTTGTCTGCCTTCAGAGAGCACAGCTCCAAGCTGGTTCGCTGGAAATATGCTACAAGTCTATTTTCAGCAGCAACCTCCACCATGAAGATCGACCCAAAACTAGAAAACAAGTGCTCAGATTTTCTGGGTAATTACAAAATACAGCGGACTTAGTTAAATCACCCTGATGCAGACAGCACATCCGTGACAGTCAGGAAATGAAATCAAATGTACTGTCATTCTGTTAATAACAAGGTAACAACAAAACGAGACGGCGTTTGTCCAGGATCACAACAGATTCACATTGATTCATTCATACATCCCACCAATATAAAATAAGTATAGCTGGGTAACTAAAAGGCCATAACATAATAAAAGTAGTACACACTGAATAAATAGGTTTAAAATAGGAGCTGAAATAAGCTGTTCCTGCAGCGGCCTGTAACATGATGCTTTGTAAGCCCACGATGGCCTCGTGAAATTGAGGTTTTCTCTTGATCTTTGTGACCCTGTGTTTAAAGCTGAAAGAGCTGCGCAGGTGGATTTTGCGGAAATTCAGGATTAGACAATGTGTCAAAGCTGCAGTACCTCTTGTGTCCTCTAGGGGCTGCCCCCTGCTGTGAGTCAATGTAAAATGTCTGAAATTAAAATATTAACAGCCTCTTTTAAGGACATTTTCTGACCTTATTTTTTAATAATCTAATTTATGACTAAGCGCTGGGGATAGTCTGTGGCTGGAGCATGACGGTAAAATGTACTCACAGTTGGTGAGGTCGGGCGGAGCGAAGCTGTCGTTCATGAAGACACTGTTGGGTTTAGCCACTTTCAAGTAGACCACGTCTGGGGTGTTTTTCAAGGCAGTGACGGCGTGTTCGTGGCTCACCTCCTCCAGGCAGGCGCTGTTCACCTGAAAACAGAGATGGGAAGGGTCACACAGAACGAACAGGTGGAGTAAGCTTTACTAGTACTACTAGTAAAAAAAAATATTGTCTGTGATTGTAGGGGATTTTGCTTTACTGGTAAGATCGACTTGTGCACTAGTGCGCCAAAAACATTTACTAGTAAAACTAAATTTTGCATGCAAGTCCACTAGTACAAGTGATTCTTTTTGCTTTAGTAGTAAAATCTACTTTTCTACTATTTTATCTTTGTTATTTTTTTTAATGCTACTGTCTATTCTAATGTCCTCATCTGTTATTTCCAACTGCTATACTGTGTATAAGAGCAACTGAAACAACTGAATTTCCCCTTGGGGATTAATAAAGTATTTCTGATTCTGATTCTGATTCTGATTGTGAACTAGTTGACCAAAATTGAGTACATGTTCTCCAAATTTGAGTACTACAGTAGTAGAGCTGAACTACAGTTGGTATCACTGATATCATATTTATACTCAAACAGCTCTCCATAGACTCACAGCCAGCAGTTTGTCACCGATCTGCAGCCTCCCGTCTTTATGTGCGGCTCCTCCTTCGATGATTTTGGTGACGTAGATGCTGTTGTCCCCCGGGATGTGCTGGTTCCCCACTCCCCCTGCTATACTGAAGCCCAGACCTGAAACACACCCGCAACAGGAGCAATTCATGTATTCATGTCAGAAAACGGCATCAAAAAGTCACTGAAGTTACCAACATAGGGCTGGGGTTGCAATTATAGACAAAAAAAAAAGATCTGTTTGAGCATAATCTGTATTATTTTTATGTATATAATTTTTTTTTTCCCACTTAAAATTTTTGAAAATTTCCCTTCCAGTACTCTCAATATGTGTGTGAATCTTTCCATGTCAAATATTTCCTGCACTGCTCTTCACTTCAAGGTTTGCGCTCTCCAAGTGTTTTCTAGTTATAGTTTATCTATCTATTTATTTTTTTAAATTTATTTATTAATTTATTTTTTTTCCCTTTGTTTAATTTGGATTTGTTTGTTCTCATTATTGTTATTCAAGTTTGTTTAGCGCATAATTTCTCCTATTTGTTCTCTGTCTATGTGAAGCACCTTGTGCTACATTTGTTGTATGAAAAGTGCTATACAAATAAAGTCTGATGGATTGACATGAGGAAACAGGAATAAGCTGCAGCTCTACCTGCAGAGCTTAAAACCCACATTATGTTTGTACACAACTGTTTAGGCACAAAAATTTACCTGCATGGAGCATAACCCTCTAAAATACAGTTGTCAAACAGAAAATCTACTCTCCATGGGCAAGTGTTAATTGCCTGATCACGTTTTGGTCCCCTTGTAAACATCCTACAGCAGTGTTAATTTTGACAGCACTTTGTAATTTAGTTTTAGCGATAGTTTTTTGCCTAAAATATCTTTAAGTTTTAGGTATAATTTAGTCATCTAAATTGTTTTAATTTTAGTCTAGTTTTAGTTGATGAAATTTCACATTTTAGTCGATGAGATCTGCTGTAAATTTAGTCGACTAAATTATGATGTGTAAAGGGTAAGGCATTTTTATGTTTCCTTGAATTTCTGAAGTCATGTTTTACACTTGGATAAAATCAAACATCTAATAACCCTTTATTGAATGCTAGTAAAGTCTGAATGTATAAATGAACAGAAACAAATTTTCCTTTTGTGTGAAATGCAGTCACCTTTATTTAGGCTACCTGGCAGAGCATCTCAGTTACAATACCAGAACTGACAACAAACAGTGAACCTGCTCTACATGAATATATCAATTCATAAAGAGAGGAGCTCTGATTGGATCGCTCCACAACTTATCCCACCACCACCAAGCTAAGGCAGCTGTGATTGGATGTCCCTCTTAACTCATCCAACCTTTCCACACAACCAAAGTAGCTGTGATTGGATATATTCCTAACTTGTCTCTACTTTCTACATGACCAAATTAGGTCTGATTGGATTAAGTCTCTGTCAAACATTTTAGTCTAGTTTTTATTTGTTGATGAAAATGTCAGTTAATTTAGTTTGAGTTTTTTTCCATGTGCACTTGTTTTTATGAGTTACTGCCTAGTTTTCATCAGGGGAAAAATGTTGTTGATGGAAACTATGATGAAAATAATAAGTCAACAACGTTGACACTGTCCCACACAGACCGAACGTTGGCCCTCCACTTGGACTAAAGAAAAAGACTGCAGGAGTGAATAGCACTTAAACAACCATCAGTGGACCTGCGTCAGGAGATTTCTTTATTTAGACCTCCCACAGCTGTAGCCACAGTCTTACCTTTGGGTCCTTTCACCAGTTTGATCTCCATCACTTTCTCTGAGACCGGTTTCCTCCTGCGAATGTAAAGTCGGACCAGAGATCCCGCCTCCTTCAGAGCCTCCACGGCTCGACTGTGGGTCACATCGCGAACGTCCACCTCGTTCACTCTCAGGATCACATCGTTTACCCTGAAACACAGAAACGATAAAGATATGAGTGAGGACCACCTGAAGAGTGAGTGATTATAGTTTATTGCTTTATACAGTGTCTCTGGGTTAAAGTTGTGTAAAATACTAAAAACCGAATTCTCAAAATTCTCCGTAATTCTGTCTGCGATTCCATGATGGCAGATTTTACAGGGCCCTACATGTGGACGGACAACCTGAGAGCATAAGGCCTGCGGTCATTCGTCAGAAGGATGAAGATGATGTTTGGCTCAGTTTAAGGCTCGATCTCTTCTCTACATGTTGCTTCAGTTGGTCTTGAGTATTTAATCCTCTGAATAACAGGAAATTTGACAGATGAACTCTTCCTCGGCCAGCTGTTGAGCTTCATTGATGACTGACAGTCCAGCGAACAGAGGTCACCCAGAGACTGAGGAGAGACCAACATCATCACCTGGATCAGGTGAGTCAGGCTCCGGCTGCTGAATTATGGATGATGAGATGAAAGGATGCCGGACTCTGCAGGGGTTTCTGGGTAAAGGGACACCGACTCTCAGCAACTAGATCTAAATCAAGAGGGAATTTCACTAGGCACTCCTGTTCAACTTCTCAGTACTACAAATGACTGACCAGCCAATCACATGGCAGCAGCTTGATGCATTTAGGCATGGAGACTTCGTGGAAAGGACCTGCTGGAGTCCAAACCAGCATCAGACTGGAGAAGAAAGACAGACTTTGAACGTGGCTTGGTTGTTGATATTTTATTATATCACACAAAACCATCTCAGAGAATGGTCTGAAAAAGAGAAATATCCAGTGAGCAGCAGCTCTTTGGGTGAAAATGCCTTATTGCTGCCAGAGGCCATATGGGAACGGTCAGAGTGGTTGGAGATGATATGCAGACTGTTTCTGAACACACAACATCATCTCTGAGGGATGTGAAAGACCTTGTTGAATTATGGAGCTCTGAAGGTGAAGGAGGTCCAGCCTGAGACTAGAGAGGTGTACCTAATAAAGTGGCCGGTGAACGTACTGGAAAACAAACCTGGGGCCTCTGATCTGCATTGTTATCAGGACCCTCCTCTAAACTGGTCTTGGATTTACTATGATCTAACAGCAGGGTTCAGTCTGACCTGAGCCGGCCGTCCTGAGCAGCTGCTCCTCCAGGTATGACTTTGGTGATGAAGATGCTGGGGTCTTCACCGATGTGAGGGTTATCTGTCCCACCAGCAATGCTGAAGCCCAGCCCTGAGTTCCCCTGAGGACAGAGAAAATCAGGTGAGAATATGAACATCAGGGGTGACAAACTTTTTATTATCAGGGGCCACACACAGAAACACCTGATACAGGATGTTCCTCACCTGTAGTGAGTCAAAGATCAGCGTTTGGGATGACCAATCAGATACGTACAGGCCAATCACCTCCACTCAGCAAAGTGGGTTTTAAAAATAAACTGAGAAAGGGTATATTTCAGAATGAGATTGTTTTAGAGTGTGTCTATGTCTATTTATTTTACTCTTATGCCGGCTCTGTTTGTCTTACATTTGTAGTTTTTGTCTATTTGTGAATGTGTTACCGGTCAATTTTAGCTGCGTTGTAATTTCTTTTTCTCCTTTTTAATTGAGATTTAATATAAATACAGAAATATCAGGGGGCCCTGGTCAGGACAATAACCATACAGGTGAGACACAGAAGGCTCATCCCCACATGCCTGCATTAATTATCAATATAATTATTTCAACAAAAAACTGCACTATCTAAGCTATTCTGATCTAAAATATTTAGTAGTATGCATATAATAGGTTACATATGAGCTGTATATGTACCTTTTACTTTGAATTATTATAACGGGTTAATAAATGATATGAGAACATTTTAACATGAAACTCAAATTAAAAATGGCTTTCTATTTCAAGCTCTTAGGTGTTCATGGGACGTCCCAGTGGGCACCTCAAAGGCTCCCTGCTTTAGAGTTTACTGAGGGCCACATTTGGTCCCAGGGCCATATAGTGGACATCCGGACTTGTATTATTTATAACTGCACTGATCAAATTATAAATTTAGTAAAAACAATTAATCCAAATTTGATACCAAGGCTAGAAAATAGAAGCCTCTAACACCAAACATCAGACGTTTTTTTTTTTGAAATGATGAAAAATTGCAGGTGAACTCACAAAATAACTGATTTTACAAAAACTTTGGCAACAACTACGAGTAAATCCAAAAGTCTTACTCTTAAATACCCAGGGTTTCAAAGTTTAAAACAATAAATCACCCTAAAATATCAATCATGCATAAATATTGAATCCATTTGTCTTTAAATTCAACAGCACTTTTTCACTGTCCCAAAGGGAAATTTGTTTTTTTCAGTTTACTATCAGGAGTAAAACGGCACTGAAGACTGGCTCTACTTTCAGCAGCGGATGAATCCCTTTTTTTGGGTTGACAGAGGGAATAATTTCATGCTTCTCAAACTTTATTAAATTAAATAACCCTAAAAACAAACATAAAAACATGGCAGCCGGAGGCCTTCAGACTGTTTGTATTTCTGTGGGGCTCAGCTGGCAGAGGCGCGTTTTAGTCACGCTGCCCTGCTTTAACATTTTCACTTGAATGAGGGTGAGTGAAAAATACCAGAGGAGGATGATGAAGACGAGTTGAGCTGCTGCTTGAAGGAAATGTTTGAGTCTGTGGATAAATAAAGTCTGGCTACAGACCAGATGATTCAAGATGCGTTCAGGTTCCAGTTTTACTCTTCTAACAATCAAGGGGGCTCTGCCTTACTCTAGAAGACCTTCTGTTTTCATACCATCAGAAAGAATCATGGCTCTGATTAACCTCTTCAGCCCCATGGGACCCACTTTTGGGTCTGCTGGGGCTCAGGAGAAAAGCTCCTCCACACGACAGCACAAGTAGTGAACTGTGCCTTTAAGACTACAGTCATGTCTGCTTTTATTTGACAAATACATATATTTTTGACTTGTTGCTACATATGCACTGTTTTTTAAAATCCTTGCCTGAAAATATTGTTATCAAACCTCTTTAATTTTTCTCTGCATCACTTTATAACAATAATCCTTCGCAGAGATGATATTTTATTATTCATTTTTAGAGTTTCACAGCCATTCCAGCATGAAATTTAAGAGAGATATTCACAATAAAAAATTGTTTCTGTTTAGGCGAGGATGAAATTTTCAATTTATTCTGACTTATATCTTCATTTCCTCTGTCCCAGTAACACATATACTGATAATTACACGTGTTACTTTTATTATGACATCAAAATTATTCAAATAGACCTTGTGGTTGCAGAGATACACTCTTTTCTTTATGGGTATGGGTTTCGAGCAGGAGGCTTAAAAAAGGGGCTCGGGCTGAACAGGTTAAAGTAAACACTAGAGCACAGCAGACCTCCTTAATTCAAAGGAGGAACACGTTTTTAGAGTTCTTGCCTTGTTTTGATGGGACAGGTTCCTTTTCTTTTTCTTATTGTTTGCATATACTTAATTAGAGATATATGATTATGAATATAAGAGTGTGTATTTAAATAAGTACTTTTGCAAACATTACAGATGATATGTAAATACGTGTATATACTATATATAATATGTGTATGATGTGTAGATCTGTATAGATACATGTTTAATATACACATTAATATTTTTCTGAAGTGCTTGCGAATTATTAATTAATAATAATAATAATTATTATTATTGTTATGTTTTTGGAGCTGATTTGTAAGAAAGGGGCAGGACTAGATAAGCTCTAAGCTTCATTCTGTCCCTTCTCAAACAGGGCACTGTGTGACATACATGTGTATGCATTCACGTTTAAGTTTAGTTGTTGGACATATACAGAAGTCCATTGTACATATGTATTATGTTGCCTTGACTAAATTGTTTGTTTTTTTGTTTTTGAGTTTGAGATGAATAATAATAAAAAATAAAAAATCTCGACTCTGAGTGCCCTTGTTTCTGCGGATGTGGGGCATATCGAAGCTCCTTCAGAACAAACACATCAGGCCGTCCTCTAAAGTTTAAAAGTCACAGAAATAAAGCAGCGCGTCAAAGTCAAACCAACAGGACGAGCTGCCAGCGTGTGGACAGATTGATCCTCTGAGTTACAACATGGCCGTGATTCAAAGTGGAATAAAAGAGAAGGACAGCGGCTCGTCCTCTTACCCTCTCCAGCGTGATCTCCTCGTACTCATAGTCCGCCTCCGTCCCGTTCACCTGCACACAGAAAACATCAGTTATCATCAGAGTGCTCAAATAAACCTACAGCACACTGAACAGGCCACAGCTCTGGACAATATGGGGCCCTAAGCTGACTCTTTCAGGCCCTCTGCCCCTAGAGTTTGGTTACCAGAACAAGCAGATGATGAACTCCTAAACCATCGTCCCAAGTAAAATATGTCCTCTGCATCTTTTTGTCAGATTGAGACATTACATCATAAATCCAACATGGTCAACAAAGAGTGAAACACACCACGTCCTACATGAATAAATGTTAAATCCTTCTACAGTATTATAAAATAATCAGACCAGTAAAAACATATATTCTGATTTAATAAGATGTTAGGAACATTTTGATGCAGATTTTGAAAGTACTTTTCTTGGATATTTTTTTTATCTGTGACCCAAAAGTTCATCTGTTCACTCCAGTGGACGTTATGCACTCAAGGGCAAATTCTGCGTAATATACATTTATTCAGATTTCACCTACTTTTGTTATTTAAAATGTTGGTGTAATTCAAGAGTAAATATTTCACTAAAAATCCATATTATATACTTTTTTCTTTTTTAATAACTTTATTTTTATGAATGATTATTAACATTTATACATACACTGGAAAACAAACAAACAAAGAAAATTAAACAAATAAACAGTTCATAATATCATTCTGTACATTTTACTGGTGAAAAAGCATGTCAGTTCATGGCATAGATGTAAAGTTAACATCTTTTGAGTATAGCAGAAACATTTCTGTTCTCAAATCAAGTGAGAAAGTCAGTCTCTCCATACTTTGTATGTCCGTTATAATTTCTACACAGTCTGTCTTTGCTGGGGGAGTGAGATGAAACCATTTTCTTGTTTCTGCTCTTTTGCTGGCAGCCAATATTTTCAATAAATATTTGTCTTGTACGGAAAAGTGAGACAGATAGTTGGCCAAATAAAATGTTTAAAGGGGCAATCAATATTATATAGTTATATCCTTCAGATTTTGCATTTTATGTCAGTGCTAACACTCTTATTCATTGGCTCATATAAAAGTGGAGGCCCATGTGAGGACAGGAAAGCCTCTGAGTGCGTGGGGACGGAGCATGTTTGTGTATTTGTAAACTAGTCTTAAGCCCAGCAAGAGCTACAGGGTGACTAAGAATATTGTAGAAAGTGGTGGCAGCGTCACACGATATTTTTCATTTTTGTCATATTCATATCAGTTAATCTCAATAAATGTTTGTTAAAGATATATGTTTGTGGATCTATAGTAAGTCCCATTAAATCACTATTAAATCACTTTATTTTTTATAAAGAAATATGAACTTTTTTGCATACACATAATAAAAAAAACATGATAAACTGGTATTCAAAGGGAGGACATACATTTGAGTCAATACATTCTTACTGATATGGTAGGTCAGTTCATAGAACAAAAGTTCAGTTAACCTCTTTTGAGGAAACATACACAATCCATTTCTCCCAGTATTGCATCTTAATCTGTTCTTGTATTTTATTTTATTTCTTTCATCTGCACAGCACTTTGGTCCACTGTTGATGTTTTTAAGCGCTTTACAAATAAAACTGGTTTGGATCGGATGAAGCAGTTCCTAGTAAAAAAAAATGTTTCAATGCCAATTTTACGAGAGTTGCATTAATTGTTGCAGGGATTAAATAACAAAAAACAAACTTAAAACCAAAACAGATCTCTCCTCCTCAAAACATCTGAATCTGATAACATTCTGGGGGCCTGATGTGAAGCTGTGGAGGGCCTGATGTGGCCCCTCAGCCACCAGGTGAGGATCCAGATCTAAACGAAGCAGCTTAGCAAGTAAGTTGTTGGCAGTAAATTAGATATAACATGCAATCACTCTTCAGTGTTTTAGCAGTAAACTCTTTAAATCAGGCTGAGTCTGCAGCACCATCTGCAGCATTATGCAGCATTAGCTTCAGTGGCTAATGTTCAGGCTAATGCCACGGTCAGCCCCACTTCCCTTTATGCCTTTGAAAAACTGATATAACAATATAAGAGCCGCTCAGACTGAGCTTCTTTCCCTGCTCTTGTTCTCTCACGTCTCCGCTCACAAACACAACAAGCTGGCAGAAAGAGTGGCATCATCAGCAGCCAACATCTCAAGAATCAGAGCCCATCAGAGGCTGGCCACGTTTACCAACGAGGTAAACAAACTGTTTGAAATCCCAGACTGTTGGCAGAGGAAAAGGCGATGTAGCTGCTGATTCTGCTCACAAAAACAGGGCTGATGGCCCTCAAAGCATCAGGCTGACTTTAACATCAGATACTCTGCCCAGACATCGATCATCTGAGGGTTACGTATTATTACCTCTGCCAAGGAGGTCATGTTTTTGCCTGATTATGTTTGTTTGTTAGCAAGATTACTCAAAAACTACTGGACGGATTTGCTGTAATTTTCAGGAGATGTTGGTAATGAGCTAAGTTAAATAATGATTAGATTTTGGTGGTGATGCATGTATTTGTCTGGATGCAAAAAATCCCCAAATTCAAAAATCTCATACGTTAACATTTGGGCGGCATTAAAAAAAAAAATCATATCTCTGGCCTTTGTTAATGGATTACCTTCCAATTTTACAGGATAATATGGGGTCCATGTCTCTATCATCAAGGTAAATTCATCTGGATCTGATACAGATTGACTTCACAAAATAACACTGAACTTTATAATAGGAAATCCCATTGACCACATTCAATAATTAATATAAAATCAGAATATTAAGTAATGCTCCCAAAACTTGTTGAGTTTGGTCTGGATCCTGGCTCTGTTCTGGATCTGGTGATTGTGGGTTGTGGAAAAGCCACTGCTGAGCTGAGCTGAGCTGCTTGGTGGAGGTCTGCGCTCTCCGAGTGCTTTTCTAGTTGATTTTGTGTCCTCTGTCCTCATTGACTTGGTTCAGGGGCAAAGATCCAACATTGCTTTATTTTTCTCTTGGTTTGGATTCACACTGTACAAAGTGAGGTAGACTGAAGCCTGTCACATGTGTACTCTAGCCTCCTGCCACTAGTTGGGGCTGTAGCTGTTGTGTTTGCTCCTGCCATCTGGTCCTTTGTTGCATTAAGAGTCAGAAATACACCACCAGCATGGAGTAATACTTCAGCCCGAAGCAGCTTGCCATAAAATAAAGATAAAGCAGGATTTAGGCTGCACTGGGTGGGACTTTCATATTGACTGGACCATGTTTAAACACATTCAGCACAGATTTGTTCACCTGTTATAAGCCATTCTGGCGTTAGCTTTTCTGTGGTGACATTCGCCAAATCCAAACCACAATTCTCTCCCTTTTGGTTCACTTGCCCTGTTTGGTTCTTGTTTGGTTTGGACTGTTTTCACACACCTATTTATTTATTATTTTTATAAATCAGGGCTGGAAGTTCATATTTTGTCCAACTGCCACCAGTCTCTTTCTTACGCTTTGGGGGCCAGATAGAAAAATAACAATCATAATTAATTAAAAATTACTATATGAATATTTTGGTTTGATTAAACTTTTAGCCTTTAAAAGTGAGTTCAGTCCCTGTCACCCATCCTGCTGCCACATGGGGCCGTTCAGTAGATATCTGTCATGTTCTCTATCTCTGGATTTGACTCAAATAAACTTGGTCTTTTGGTTGTTGGCTAAGTGTGGCTCACAGGTGGATTTCTGTGAAGCAGTGAAGTCACTCCTGATAAAACTGTTTCTGTCACAGTTTTGGGTCAGATCATAGTTGTGGGAATTAAACAACAAAAGTTTTCCTTCAAACCACATCAGGTGCATCACAATAAGATGGCTGAAGCCTGAACCTCCATCACATAATGCTTGGATTCAGAAGGTATTTAAGTTACATGAAATGGACAGAATAACTTTTTCTTTAGGACTTCAGATGCCAAAAGAAATGGCGGCCAGTAATGCCACTGCTGATGCAATAATACAATGTCATGACTTAGACTAACTAGTTTATTTAATTATTATTTTTTTATATTATTATTACTGTTATTGCTTAAACTAATTTCATGTCAATACTTACAGTTTGTTCATTTATTCTCTTTATTTGTTATCCTGATTATTTCTGATAAATGGCTTTAGATTATATTTTTAGTTTATCATTCCTGTATTGGTTTATGATGACTTGTATATGCATGTTGTTTGTATAAGAAAGGTTTATAATTGTTGCAGCTGGATTATAAGACAAGAAAGAAATGGACATGTTTAAAGGAAGGACCATTGGGAAGAGAAAAATATATGAAAATGTCAAATTAATGTATGTGTGTTTTGTGATGTTCAAATAAAAAAAAACGTTAAAAACAACAGTTACTCCTTGTGTTTTTTGAATTTGATAACACTCAGGTGGCCAGCCGATAATCACTGGCTTACAGTATTGAAATATATATATATATTTTTTGGCTGATCATGGATCAACAAGGTGGAAACAAATGTAGTTGTGGCTGGGAGACAAGCCTTGAAGGGCAAAAATTCACCTCAGTAAATATGATCCATTTTATCATGCAAATATATGTGATAAATTCAGTCACACAAAAGGTGCAACATGAATATTTTTTCACGATTGGTGTGAACACAGATTGAGATTGATTTAAACACGTAAAAAATATCACCCTGAGAGGAAAGACAAATATATTTTACTCAATTTGGCAGCCATTTATAGACTACTATAACAAAAACAACCCCATGAAAAAAAAAAAATCAGAGCACTTGACATCCTCCATGTTGTATTATCATTACTATCTAAATATC
Source organism: Cetoscarus ocellatus (assembly GCA_037902135.1). Lineage (NCBI taxonomy): Eukaryota > Metazoa > Chordata > Actinopteri > Labriformes > Labridae > Cetoscarus > Cetoscarus ocellatus. Next base: position 46,613 of record JBAMNC010001584.1, read on the forward strand.
AATTATTGTTTTTATTTTTTTTTTGCATTTTATTTATTCATCTATATCTATCTATCTATCTATCTATCTATCTATATATGTATATCTATCTATCTATCTATGTATATATATATATATATATATATATATATATATATATATATATATATATATTCCTGATATTCATTTTTTAGCATTTAGTTATGTGTGTTAGTTTGAGGTATGAATACACGTCTCAGATTTTAGTGTCATCTGTATTTGAAAAAGTTAAAACTCTAATAAAGAGAATGAAAAATAAAATTATATTACTTCAACCACATAATGCAACAAGGGATGAAGCAGAATCAAAAATATGATATCATGTTAATCCAGAAAATCTGATCAGTTTTAGCTGAGTGATCTCAAAATGCTTCCGTACAAACATCAACATTCAAAGAGTTGTTCAGGATATTCAGGTCAGTTTCTCAATAAGGAGGTTGTGGTGGATCCTGAAGCTGCAGATCAGATTTATGTTGAAGCACAAAGTGAACATGTGTGAGGGTGTGCAGACTCACATAGGGAGGCGTGTCCAGGCTGTCTGTGTTGACCACCACGGGCGGAGGGTTGGCCTGAGGAGAGAAGACACCGAGTCAGACAAACATCTGCAATAAATACCCACCAGCCTCCCACACAGCTCCACCCCTGCAAACACACTCGGCAGCCAAAATAAAAGCCAGCGCTGACATCAACCAGCGTCCTCGTACCACCGCGGACCAGCTGAGGACAGCACAGGAAGCTCTTGGATTTGGGAGATTAGCGAGCACTGAGCACTACGTACATGGTGGCATTTCACGCTGCAGAAGATGCAATGCTGAAGCATGAAGCCCGAATCGATTAGAGCAGCGAGTCCTGCAGGGTGAGGCCGCTCGGCTCCTTCGCTCTGCCGTCTTCTTCTCGCTTTAGATCCCAAATCCCTGACTGGCTCGCTCACTCATTCTCTCTTTCTGCCTGCCTCGATCGCCCGCTCAGTTTCTGCCCGGGAGGAGCCAGATGGGCTCTTAAAAGTCATGTGGGGGGAAGTGTGGCATTTCTCCCACTGTTTCTATCTCTAATCTGCTCACTTCATCAGAGCCACAGCTGGAGCCATACAGACACACAGACAGACAGACAGATGGATGCATGGATGGATGGATGCATGGATGGATGGATGCATGGAGCAGAGAGAGAATAAACACATGTGAGGCAAAACAAAAGCATAAAAAATAAAGAAACCTGTGACGTCGGAGGGATGATGGTGGACTCGGCTGCAATTGGCGAGACTGGGATCACAGGGATTATGGGAGAGGAGGGCGGGGGGGCCTCGTCCTGCTGAACAATAGCACGGTGAGGGGTCAAAGGTTAGACAAACAAACAAAGTGCAGCACAGATGAACAGCAGCAGGAAGAGGAGGAAGATGGAGAATTTACTGGTGCAAAATGGTTTGAAAACACAGAAATCAAGGATCTGAAAATGATGGGATGATGGGACTCGGTGTTCCCTGTTTCTCCTTGGCCGGAGGCTTTTTTTTAATTTATTTAATTTATTTTTTTTTAAATCAGAGAGCAGATGCACCTCGGCCAAAGCTCTCATAAAGTCAACTCGAACATATAAATGATCAAGCAAAGATGATTTTGCTTACTTTGTTTGGCTTTATATTCATATTTAAAGGGATACCTCAACGTTTTTCCTGTTTTCATTTCTTGTGTGCAGTAAACAGGAAGAGACGGGAAGAGCTTGCCCAATGCTAATTAGCTTAGCTCAAACAGTGGGAGTCAATGGGTATTGTTAGCCTGCCTCTGCCTACAGTCATTAGATAAACTCTTGAGCAGCTCTGAACAGTCCTGTGTGCTTGGCGTGATGTTACATTATCTTATATTATCTTCTTCTACTCGTAAACAGAGGCTTTGTTTTGTTGACCTAATTCTGTGGTGGTTTGAGGTAGAGATGTGACGTTCGCGAACTAGTCGAGTCTTTTGAATGAGTCTTTTAAGTGAACAATGAGAACCGATTTGCAGTTGTGAGTGAGCCGTTCGTTTGTGAGCTATTTGTACTCTCATCTTTCACTGAAAAGATCTGTTCAAAAGCTCTGCCCTCTGTCTCAGGAGTGAGACAAGACATGAAAAAAAGTTGGCTCCAATCCTTTTAACACATTTAATATCAAACTAATGGATCAAGTTTAATATTTGCAACACTTTTAAAATATATATATATTTATATCTGCAAATTGTTTTTACTTTTCTCATACCAGTGTGCCTGCTATGCTGCTGGAATCTTAATTTCTGGAGTCTTCCAAAGGGATTAATAAAGTTCTAATCTAATCTATTTTCACATTGAAATCCAAATCTGGTGTTTATTCCAACATCATATCACATTTCTAGATTTATCCTTACATGTCTGTATATTTGTCAGTTTTCCAATCCATGTCCAAATTGTTTTATGCATTTACAAACACATTTGCACCATCGTTTCCCCACAGAGGAAGAGGATAAAACAGGAAGAAGAAGAAGAGTGGGATTGGCGTGTGTTGACGTGGTGTGGCCTGCGTTTCCTTCATGTGGAGATGGGCAGAGTTTGTCGCATCAAATGACAGCACAGAACGTCAGAGAGGTGGACCAATCAGAGGAGAGGGGTTCTGTGATTGACAGGTTACCTGACACTGATGTGGCGAACTCTGCCCATCTGCTGCTGCGAGGAGATTAAACCTCGCCGTGTGACCCGGGGCTGACACCGAGAGAGTGTGTAATCCTCTGCACAGCCCCAGTGGGCTGGACCTCCTTTTTTTGTGTCATTATTATTGAAAAGCAGCTGATGATTCAATCAGGTGGAGTGTTGCCCCGCCCCCATGGTGAGTGGTGACATCACTGATGAGGTCACAACCATGAGCCAATGAACTGCTTGATCACTCTGTTACTGATCGTTTTTACTCATTAACTCATTTATCATAACATAGTGTGCACAAACCCTACGATTAAAGGCTGGAATATTACAAGAAATAAACAGCAACTACATAAAAAGATTAAAAGTGTTTGAAAGACAAATAAATGAAAATAAACTTTGGTAAAACATATCCTTCGTCAATCAGTAGTATCACAGTCAGTATGACAATGATGTGAAATAAAAGCATTTATGGTTTAAAGAAGCGAGTTTTTTGTCTTTTCTACAACAATTTACTTTTGATTTCTAATGGCAACCCACCTGCGACACAATGATCTTATTTCCTTCAGCTTCTCCCTTTAAATACTTGATGTGCCCTTTGATGAGACACACACCTCTGAACTGTTGATATGGACAGGCCGACTCTAATTACTCCGTTTTATCACCAATGGCCACCAATGCTTATATAAGCCAACATCACAAAAAAATACTGGGATGGTAATAACCGACAAGGAAGCCTGCTGCTGGGGACTCTGAATCAAACTACTAATAAACAGCCTTTTATTTTTTCATTATCATGCAGGTTCACTGTTTGTTGTCAGTTCTGGTATTGTAACTGAGATGCTCTGCCAGGTAGCCTAAATAAAGGTGACTGCATTTCACACAAAGTTCAACTTGTTTCTGTTCATTTATACATTCAGACTTTACTAGCATTCAATAAAGGGTTATTAGATGTTTGATTTTATCCAAGTGAAAAACATGACTTCAGAAATTCAAGGAAACATAAAACATGCCTTACCCTTTACACTTCATATTTTAGTCGACTAAATCTACAGCAGATTTCATCGACTGAAATGTTGTGAAATTTCATCCACTAAAACTAGACTAAAATTAAAACAATTCAGATGATTAAATCATGACAACAACTAAAACATATTTTAGGCAAAAGACCATAACTAAGCTAAATTAAAAAGTGCTGTCTAAATTAACACTGCTTAAAACCAACAACTACTGTGCAAACCCACGAAAACCCCCCCGTCTAAACAAAGTTAAACTCCTATCTAGACTCCTATCTTCCATTAAAACCAGGCTCAAAGTAAACCATGTTATGAGATGTGAGGCGGCCTTATCAGATGGCTGTGACCTCTATTACGTACTCCAGCAGGACTTTGTGGGGCCGGCGGCAGGAAGCGGGGCTCTGATTTGGAGAGGCTTAATTGTTGTGCTGCAGCAGCAGAACTTGCAGCCCATGGAAAACCAACAGCCGCTAAAATTAGCCCCCGCACATCGACCACATTGATCCGGCAGTCCTACTTCTGCGGCCCGGCTCGGACAGCCGTGGACAATGAGGCTCAATTTCTCCCAAAGAAACAAACCAATGTGATGAAACCACTCGGAGGGCAGAGCTTGAGTCTTACGTAAGTCCTTATCATAACGGATATCCAGCGTGATTCTGGTCTAAATCAAACTACATCAAAACCTATTTTAGTGAAACACTAACAACAACACAAGTCTTGGAGCCCAAATGTGTGTTAAATTATTGGTTATAAATGTCAAAACTCTCAGGTTGAGATGATAGAGTGATAAAGACAAAAAAACAGAATCTTTCACAAAATGAGACCCAGCTGAAGCTTTTTCAGTTACATGTACCACCAATTTCTGCAAAGAAGCAGTCAAACAAAAACTTTACAAAAAAGACAAACAAGAAAAAATATAAAAGGAGAAGCTAAAAAACAAGCACAAGAGAGGCCATTAAAATATAACAACAAACACACAGACGGCAAAAATACTCCAGATAAATTCAGCTAAAAACAATTTAATTACAAAGCTACCAGGAGAAAATTAAAAGGATGGTAATAAACAATTTCTCTATAAATATGGATGCACAATATTATCATCTGAATATCTCTGTCATATATTTAATTTAATTTAATTTAATTTTTATTTATTTATTTTAGAAATAAATAATAAAAACACAGGAAATTGCGAGCAAAGTGCATTACTGTGTTTGTCTACTCATGTTTGTGTATTGGTATTACATTACAAAGTAAAAGAATACAAAAAATGTTTGAGTCTGAATTCAAGTGATGATGAAATATTCACAACAATGAATGAACAAATATACCACATAGCTTTTACATATATGTAGGAATATATTTTAGGAATTGTTTTGATTCTTTATATTATAATACAGAAGGTATTAATAACTGTTTTTGACTTGTATTAGGTTTTCTAGTATCTTAAGGTCAATTATGTATTCTGATGGGAATAGGGAGGGTGTGCTGTAGAATTACATTTTTGATTTTATACTTCTACTTCATTTTTAATGTAATTTTTTTAATGTGTGATGGACTCCAGGAAGAGTAGCAGTGGTCAAGAGCCAAAGCTAAAGGGGATAAGAATAAAATTTGAAAGGGAGGAGGGTAATAATCTAAGAGGAAACCTAAACTTTAAAAAACAAAAGGTTCAAAAAACAACGAAAAGTTTCTGCATGTCGAGCTGTGGGCTGACTTTACGGAACAATTTGGATACGGAGATAAAACAAAGTACAAACACAAATCTGTTTAAGAAGAGGTACAAAAAATGTTTATGAACAAGAATATGGAAGAGGAGGTGTGATATCTCTGAGAGTGATGGGGGAAATAAATAAATAAACCCTAAAAATTACGATGTTGAAATTGATAAGTATTTGCTATGTAGTGTTATTAGATACAGATATCACATTTCCATGGATATTTACATAATATCTATAAATAAGTAAGTATGTATGTTTGAATGGGTACATATTATATTTACATTGATGTTTATCTAGTATGTGTATATTTTGTCTATATTAATACTTACATGGTATATGTACATATAGAATTTTTATTATTTATTACATAATTTGTAGTGTATATGCGTATAAAAATATTTATATGGATTATTTGGTAGTGTCCATACATATAACATATTTGCATAGATGTTTAAGCAGAACACATTTTTATACGACCCATGAGTAACAGTAATAAGGGGTAGGAACTCACTAAGTATTTACTTCTTCTTGCTCCTTGTGGAATGTGTATAAATACTTTACTTCTTTTTTTCTTTGTATGTGAATGTTATGCCTTTATTTTTATTTCTTTTTATACATGTTTGAAATAAAATTCATTCATTCATAAAAAATAAACAATGCAGAAAGGGGGCCTGGCAAATAAAGTTTGGGACCCACTTCTGTAAAAGGGCCTGGAGCCAGAACTGAGTGAAGTCCAGATGAGTCCAGAACAACAAACAGAAATAAACCATCATGGATAAAAAATGAGCTTGTGACCAAATAACCTCAGACGAGTATGGAAATAACTAAAGGGCTTTAAAATGAACTCAGTAAATGAACTACGGAGTGATGTTTGCAGCACCCTCACACGCTTTACTGCAGCTCGGACAAAGCTGAGGCTGAAAACATGGCTGAACAACAACAGTGACTGAGTGAGACATTCGGAGGCTGATCTGCATGCAGCAGCAGGCTTGTGTTGATGTTTTCAGCTCCAGGGACAGATGTCATGACAACAGTCATCTGTGGTCAGTCCGTTATTGATTCTCCATAAACTCACACTTCAGTAACTCGATCTGACTGACAGCAGATCACACAACACGCCCACAGCATCTAAACAGGCTTCAGATTCACTGCTCCGACTTCAGAGCTCCTTCAGAAACAAACTGTGTGACTCCAGAGGCTGCAGACAACAAGAGAATGGTCTGAAGAAGAGAGAATATCCAGTGAGCAGCAGCTCTCTGGGGAAAAATCTCTTGTTGATGTCAGAGGAGAATGGCCAGAGTGGTTGGAGATGAAGATCACTTCTGATCACACACCATGTCCAGTCTTGAAGCAGATGGACCACAGAAGCAGAAGACCACACCGGTGCCACTCCTTTCAGCTGAGAACAGGAGACTGAGGCCACAATCCACACAGGCTCACCAAAACTGGACTACAGACTCAGTCTGGATCTCTGCTCCACATTCAGATGTAGGCTCAGAGTTTGGTGTGAACATCATGAAGCATGGATCCATCCTGCCTTGGATCAGCAGTTCAGGCTGCTGCTGGTGGCCCTTTAGTCCCACCTGAGCATGGTTCAAACCCCACAGCCTACCTGAGGATTGTTGCTGACCATGTCCATCCCTTTATGACCACAGTGGACCATCTTCTGATGCAGACTTCAGCAGCTCCATGTCTCAGAGCTCAGATCATCTCACACTGGTTTCTTCTCTGTACTCCAGTGGCCTCCACAGTCACCAGATCTCAATCCAATAGAGCAGAAGGAGCTCTGAAGGTGAAGGAGGGTCAACCTGAGGCTTGAGAGGTGTACCTAACAAAGTGGCCAGTGAGAGTATGCTTTGACCGACTGACTCAACAATGCACTCACGTATAAAATCAGTAGAAATACCTGAAATAAGTCAAATGATGCACTGATAAAGTTGTTCTCGAAAGTTCTATCTTATCCGTTAATTCTGAGAATAAATCAATAATAATTAAATCAGATATTCTGCCCTGTTAGAGCCCGATATGTAACAATGACCCAAAATGTTATATAAAATAATGTAATAAAACCTAAAAGGTAATAATTGGTCAATAATGTAACAAAGTGTTGAGCCCAATCATTCTGTGATGTAATAAAATTATTACACTATAAGGAGAAACATTTTTTGCCTGCCCCATAATGTAATAAATGACCCAAAATGCATCAAGTTGTTACATTTTGGGCGAAAGTTATTACGTTTTGGGCTCAGCATCTGATACATTATTTGCTTATAACATTTCAGGTCTTTGTTACATATCAGGCTCCAAAAGGTCCGGCCCTGACTCAGCAAATAACCTCGCTGCCATATTTGTTTCTCTTGGATCAGAGCCTACATAGGGCTAAGACCTCCAAACCTCCACAGGACGTGTTGAGGACATTTTAGTACCTTACAGAAAGTGAAGGGGACCCAGGGGATCTCCGGGCGGACCGCCGTGTGGCAGCTGTATCCCACTTTGGCAGTGCTCTTGGTCGGGCTCTTCTTCACGCTGTCCCGCAGGTTCAGGAAGCGACTCCGTGCTCTGAACGAGGCGGGCACCGTGCAGGAGGTGAAGGTGGACAGGGAGGCGTGGACCTGCTGCTGCTGCCGGTGCAGCTCGATGGCGTGCTGCCTCTGGAGCGGGTGCAGGTGGGCGAGGGACTCCTGCAGGCCGGCGTGCGGGAGCTTCTTCTCGGTGCCATTCACGGGCTTGGAGTTGAACTCCTGCCAGGGGTGGTGCGTGGTCATCGTCCCGGAGGATAAATTATGGATGGCTTCTTCAGACGTGGAGCGACTGGTTCAGGCTCCGCGACATGTCCAAACTCACCGTGGAGCGCCCTCGTCCCCGTTTGGCTGCTCTTCCTCTCTGACACCCTCCCTCTTGTCTTCTCTCGTTCTCCTGCCAATTTATTGGCTTCAGCGAGCGCAGCACATGTCAGAGCGAGGGGGGGTAGCTCCGCTCTCTGCATGAATAATCGATGTCGCCCCCGGATTCAGACGCAGCCGTGTGCATGTCAGCGTCAGCGTCGAGGGGGGGATGAGTCGAGGACTCCTGGTTAGCAGCAGCTCCTCTTTCTCTGCAGCCGCTCTGAGCCTCTGCTGGAGAGAAAAGCTGACAGTCCTCAGACCAGAAGCTGCTGCTGATGTTTTATTTCACGTGTTTTTGCAGCGCTGCGTTCAGAGAGCGAGACAAAACAAAAACTGCTCCTTCACCACAACAACAAACCAGCAAAACTCAAATAAAAACCCTGAGCCACTTTGAAGAATTTATATTTAGGCTTTATGAGTTAAAGAGTCAAACCCTCTGGAAGGAGAGAAGGGAATGACATGCAGGGAAGAAGCCACTGCTAATGTTGTTGACTAATTATTTTTGTCATAGTTATCATCAACAACCTTTTTTCCTCTGAAGAAAACTAGGCAGTAACTAATAAAAAGAAGTGCACATGGACAAAAACTCAAACTAAATTAACTGACATTTTCATCAACAAATAAAAACTAGACTAAAGTGTTTGACAGAGACTTAATCCAATCAGACCTAATCTGGTCATGTAGAAAGTAGAGACAAGTTAGGAATATATCCAATCACAGCTGCCTTAGCTTGGTGGTGGTGGGGTAAGTTGTGGAGCGATCCAATCAGAGCTCCTCTCTTTATGAATTGATATATTCATGTAGAGCAGGTTCACTGTTTGTTGTCAGTTCTGGTATTGTAACTGAGATGCTCTGCCAGGTAGCCTAAATAAAGGTGACTGCATTTCACACAAAAGTTCAATTTGTTTCTGTTCATTTATACATTCAGACTTTACTAGCATTCAGTAAAGGGTTATTAGATGTTTGATTCGATTTCAGAAATTCAAGGAAACATAAAAATGCCTTACCCTATACACTTCATATTTTAGTCGACTAAATTTACAGCAGATTTCATCGACTAAAACTGGACTAACATTAAAACAATTTAGAGACTAATTTATGACTAAAACTAAAAGATATTTTAGGCAGAAGGCTATAACTAAAACTAAATTATAAAGCGCTTTCAACATTAACACTGGTTTGAGGACAACGTCCTCTGTGCATGAAGAGTGTGGACACTAACAAAAGTTTGGAGCTTTAATGGGCTTGTTTGTTTCAAGTAAGGGGGATACCATTAATTAAAACTAAAGCGAAGGGGCGCCACAAAATCGGGATTTTTTTTTTACCTTCAATACAATTATATTAAAACTATTTATTAAATATGTTTTTGTAATTTGTTAAGCATGTAAACTGGATGACATGTTATCTTATTAATCAAAGACAATTGTTAAAACAATTCTATTTGATTTCTTTAGTAAGCGTATGTAAATCGCTGATGGAGGGGGGCGCCATATAAAATCTCGCCACATTGGGCAGGGCCAGCTCTGCCTATAAGATGTGAGCAAGTGGCAGCAAAAGGCAGCCCGTCCTCGAGCCCAAATCAACCTTCATAACATTTAGGAAGTGAAAGTGATGAAATAAGTTACAAAATAAATCCTGGCCTCATTCTATTGATGGCAAAACAGAACTTAAAGGAACGGCAACAACGCAGGTCCTAAAAGATACATATAACTTTACAGACTATAGTATCCTCACCGAGTTTAAACACTATAAAGAGATACATGGGATTTTTAGGAGCCGACAAGTGGAACCAAAACTCACACGCCTTATCGGATCCACGGTCTTGAAACCCTGGAACCGTTTTTTGCTACCAAAGCGTCCTGATGATAAGGTCTGTGGGGAACAACAATCATGAAATGATGACTGATGACCTTCACAAACCAGCCTAACTTTTAGGATTTAATGCAGGGGTAGCCCACAGAGAGCCACTGATGTGCCTGCAGGAGTATTCCAAAATGGCACAAGTTGCCACAATACAGCTTAATTCTAAGTTTCAGGTTTGCAAATACATTATACTTTCATCAACAGGAAAAACAACAAATGCAACCCATACATCACACTTTAAATGTGGTCTATTTCCTCTTAATCTTGACCTGTGAAAGGTCAAAGTTTACACTGATGCAGTGAAGCCACATCTCTATCACCACTGGTGCCAGCTAGAGCCCTTACAGTGCCACCTGTACAAAAAAAGAGTATGACTGTTGTACCTGTCATTTAAGGTTAAAAAAATGAATGATTAAGAGGCATATAAGTAAAATGTTATAATATTTTCTTTTCTTATTATTAGTAACAATTATTGTGAGGAATCATTCAAATTCACAGCTAAACATACAGTGCTATTTGTAGCCTATTAAATGCATAATAATGATTATTTTAAGATAATCGGTGACATCAACGGTGGGCGTGTCGTGTTCTGTGTTCTGTGTTGATAAAATGAGCAGGAAGTCGCGGAAGATGGAGAAGAAGAGCAAGCAGTGGCACCAGAATTCCAACTGAAGCTTGAGAGCAGTGCTTGATTGTTGGATGAAAACAAACGCTTTTAAAATATCGATGTGATCCGCCATTTTGCAAGGGTGTTGTTTACTTCCGCCTGAATTACATTACCTTCATGAATAACACCCTCCCACTTTCGTTCTGCATAAACTGGTCTGAACACAGGCTGGTTCACTAAAAGCCACCAAGGTTCTGAAAATCCAGAATAGAACCGGTTCCAGAACCAGAACTGTGTTGTGAGCTTATAAAAATGTCTTCAAAACATCCTGAAATGTTCTAGGTTGTACAAAATACTGTAGTGACATTTAAAGACCAAAGTGTTGCCAAGTTATACATAAAATTAGGACAGCTTGAAGGAGTTTGTCTGTAATTTGAGACCAAAAATAAAATATTCCCAATAAAAGACTTTTAGGACTATATTATGTTGCTGCTGTTTGTTGATATTGTTTGATTTTTCATGAGTTTTATTGTTGTTTATACGTTTAGAATCATAACCAGCCTGATTGAGATGCTCCCACTGTGACAGTTAAAGACTTCCAGCTGAATTATGAATGGGAAATTATGCAACATCAAAAAAACGTCCTGTAATAACCCACATATGAGTGTGGACATGGAAACAGGCGCTGTGCAGCTGGACGGGTTTCATAAGTGGATTCATAATCCAGGAGTGTGTTCGAGGCAGGAGGAGGATTTCTCGATCTTTCCCAGCATCAGCATCCACAAGGCGCCAAAACTCCAACCTGTCATCATCAACAGAGCAGCAGTTTCAACAAACAAATGTAAACCAGCCCTGAACTGTCCCTGAACGCCTCGTCTGTCCCTGAACGCCTCATCCATATCCATACTGACAATAGCAGACTTTCACATGTATTGAGCTGATCCTTTCAGTGCATGTTTTTGATTAATATAGCTGTCAAATGAACAGTTATGTGTGCTATTGTTTCTATGTTCAGCCAATCAGGATCAAGCTTGTAGTGCTCCATGATTCATGACAACAGGCACACGAATGCAGTATTCAGACTGAGAATCAAGGTGATGAGGTGAAGCGAACACATCAGAGTAAACAAACATCGTGGAGTGAGAGAGAGAGCTTCACATCGTCACACTGATGCTCCTGATCTGCTGCAGATTAGGATTAAAGCCTGCTGTTTGTCTGCAGCGTCCCCTACAGGCTGCACAGGCCAGCACATTGCTGCAGCCTCTATCAATGTCAACAGATTTACCAGCCAGGCACACAGCCTGCTACACAAACACAAACAACCAATCTTGAAACACGGACAAAACAAACTGGATTCTCATGGTTTAGGTCTTTGAATACAAAAAGAGTTTAGAGACAGGGCGGATGGACAGAAACCAACACCAGACAAAAAAGAGCTAAAGCTTGTGAAGGCTGAACCCACAGAACTGCCTTCAGATATTACTCATAAATTACACATCTTTAAGGTGTATCAAAACTAAACACCCTGAGTTTAGTCACATCAGACACAGTTGAAACCTCCGAGTCTGCCTTTACAAACATGTTAGCAACATCTGAAAAGTGGAACAGGCAAAGAGTGAGGGAAACCTCGTATTGCCCACATATTTGCAGAAAACAACTTTTCATCATCTAAAAACAACAAAATTGTCCAATACTGTTAGAATATTATTTTCTTTTGACATGGTCCAAACAAGTACCTGTTTAATCTACCGCACTGATGAACATGCTCCTTTGAAAAAACTAATAAAATGTTAGTAAGACTTAATATTTCATGTTGTCAATAAGCCTATTGATCACATTTTCTTATGATACCATGGAAATACAGACTGAGGTCCTACATCAGTGGTTTCAAATGGTGTTGCAGGGCACACTGGGGTGCCTTCAGTCAAACAATAAGTTATCAGTTAAACTAGGCCAAGGATAACCAATGAGGACTTGATTTGCTCTTTGCATTTCAGGTGCATTAGTTTTTCTGCAGAAGCAAAGTCTCCTACGTTTTTTAATTAGTGCGTGAAGTAAAAAAGTATTTAATCTATCTCTCTCCATTGGCTCACTAACTTCAAAAACTTCAACCTGTCAAGCTCAAGGTGAACCCCACCTTTTGCCCAATGGAAGCTGGGATATGCTCCGGGTCCTGGAGACCCCAAAAAGAATAAGCAGTAGATGAGTGATGGATGAACCTGTCGAGTGTAAAGTTGTGCAACAAAAATTCTCAAATCTTTCAAATTTGAGATATAAGTTTCACATTTTTATAACATTCCATATCACTAGTAGATAAAGTTTTCCATTTACAGACTGACGAGGCTCTTGAACATTATGGCAGAAAGATTTATCATTTTCAGATCAAAATCGAAATTTCAGACAATGCAATCATGTGATCAGCAAAGTTTCATTTTTTTGCAGCGCTCCTGACTGACCCAGGATCTGTTGTGTCAACTATTTTACACAATAGTAGCAATTTGCATTTATAGAAGTGCTGGTAATCAGGTTAACAAGACAAAGCCTCTGTTTAGGAGTAGAAGCTGGAGTATCCCTTAAATAAAGAAAACAGATTATTTATCATCAATATTAGATGATGAATAATGTGTTATGTGCTTCTGATCATTGATGTCCTTACTGTTGTCTATACTGTAAACATAGTGAATATTGACCTGAAGCTTGATTTGAAGAAAATTGTGAATTGAACTGAAATCGCAATATCTGCCAGAAATATCGCAATTAGATCTTTTCCTAAAATCATTCAGCCCTCATGAACATGTTAAACTTCGAGACTCTGGCTTTATGAAACTATTTTTAAAATTTTTAATTGATAAATGATCCAACACTTGTAACTTCTTTACTTTGTTCCTGTGATATCAAACAAATATCATTATCATATCATTTCATTTCATTAAATCACACAAATGCCCTTTAAATGAGATGAATTAATAATGAAAAAAGACAACTTTCCCTTCAGATTTAACATTTTAACATATATTACCTTGGGGGCAATAAGCATCAAACTCTTTGTGGTTCTTGCTGAAAACTATATTTTTTATGGTACATTAGACCAGGCATTTATCAGCAACTTAAGATTTAGTCTTATTTGTATACTGCTTGAATTAACAATATATATTAAAAAAATAGGATGCATGATATCACCTGTATGATACTGATGTCTGTAGATATGAATATGTTGACTAAGCCTTGTGTATCAGCATGAAGTATGAAGAATTTTTGCAAAACTATAGTGATAAAATTAATTGTTAATTTTAAATTCCATAAAAACCAGGCCTATTTCCTGTCACTAGGTTGTCACAGTGCTGTTTGTAGATCTTAAAGGGGGAATGAAGCTTAATTTTAATTTGAAATGTGTAATCGAAAAAACTTATTCCAGTTCATTTCATGGGTATTTACAGTTGGAATCATCTGCTTACTTAATATAGGAAAAAATAAATATTCAATACACACTCTCTGGTCACTTTAAAAGGTACACCCATTCAACTGCCAGTTGATGTAAATAGTTGACCAGCCAATCACACAGCAGCAGCTCAGTGCATTCAGGTGTGTAGACCTGATGAAGACGACCCGCTGAGGCTCAAACTGAGCCTGAATGAAGAAGGAAGGTGATTTTGAACGAAGTACAAACTGCTGATCTACTGGGATTTACACACACAACCATCTCCAGGGGTTTACTGAGAATGGTCCAAAAAGAGAGAATATCCAGTGAGCAGCAGTCCGCTGGGTAAAACATGCCTTGTTCATGCCAGAGGTCAGAGTTGCTTGAGACATCAAGAACTCAAATAAAGATTTGTTTCAACCAAGGTCGCAGAAGACCATTTCTGAACACACAATCTTGAACCAGGTGGACTACAGCAGCAGGAGACCACACCGGGTGCCACTTCTGTCAGCTGGATCTCTGCTCCACATTCAGATGTAGGCTCAGAGTTTGGTGTGAACATCATAAAGCATGGATCCATCCTGCCTTGGATCAGCGGTTCAGGCTGCTGCTGGTGGACCCTTGGTCCCACCTGAGCATGGTTCAAACCCCACAGCCTACCTGAGGATTGTTGCTGACCATGTCCATCCCTTTATGACCACAGTGGACCATCTTCTGATGGAGACTTCAGCAGCTCCATGTCTCAGAGCTCAGATCATCTCATACTGGTTTCTTCACTGTACTCCAGTAGCCTCCATAGTCACCACATCTCAGTCCAGTAGAGCAGCTTTGGGATGTGGTGGAGCAGGATATTCTCTGTTTGATGCTGTCATGGAGATATGGACCAACATCTCTGAGTGACGAATTAAGGAGCTCAGAAGGTGAGGGATGTCCAGCCCGGAACCAGCAGGGTGTACCTAATGAAGTGGCCACTGAGTGATCAAGTTTTATGGATTTTTCAGCCTCAGAACCATTCAAACCACAACACCTGAGAGAAAAAGATCAGTCTGAGGGTTTGAGCGTGATCACCAGAGAGAATGCATGTGTGTTGGCGTGTGCGTGTCCGCGGCGGCGGCGGCGGGGTAGCGCTGCGTGTCAGGAGCCTGGAGGTTGCTAGGCAACGCCAGGGAAGGCATGTGCTACTGCAGGGGTTCCTCACATCTGCCCAGAACATGATGCTGCTGTTTATGCAGGTAAAGCTCTGCAGACTGGAGCGAGCAGCAGCTAATAAAAGCTCTGCCAGCGTGTCCCCGATTCCCCGAGACATTTAACCACGCACAAACCCATCTCATGTTCAGAGTAACGACCCGCAGCCTCGGCCAATCACAGCTGCGCTCTGTGTTTATCTGACGGGAACATTAAATGGCCCTGAGCCCGAGCCGAGGGCGTTTCTAGACTCAAACCAGATGTGGAGGTTTCTGCGTGAAGCCTGATTCAGGAGGTGACGCAGCAGCAGCAGCAGCAGCAGCAGCAGCAGCTCTCCTGTTGCAACTTCCCCACATCTGCCCGGTCCAGCGGCGGCGGCGGCGGCGGCAGCGGCGGCGTCACCTCCACACTCACAAACACACGAGCAGAGTGGTGCATGATCAGATGAAGGAAACGACCCCAGCCTTCATCGTCATGTTCAAAGCTCAGCCCGTGAGGAGAGTAAAGAGGCTTTGACCTACCAGGAGGCGCCGGTGGAGCCGCTTGGTCCTCCTCAGGGTGCCCATGATGCGGCGCCCCATCTTCTTGGCGTACCACACCGAGTTGAGCATGCTGCCTGAAGGTGGAGGTGGAGGTGCTGTGTCGCCTCCTCTCCTCTCCTGGCTCTTGCTGCAGGCTGCGCGGTGGCGGAGGTGGATGGAGAGCAGGCAGCAGACGATGGGAGGGGGGCGTCACTCCACCTTGTGTCCCCCCCCACCTCTCCGCCTCCTCGTCTTCCTCGCAGACACAAACAGGAAGGCTGCGGAGGAGGTCGTTGTCCTCAGCCCGTCAGACGCTGAACTTCAAGAGGATAAAAATAAAGGAGAGGGAGGGTCCTCTGGGGGGGATCGACCTGCCGGGGCGAGGGAGCATCACGTCGCGGGCGGAGAGCGAGCAGCCAGAGGAGCAGCCTCCGTCTGAGCGAGGCAGACTGCAGGGCTGAGAGACGAGCGTGTGAGTCTGACAAGAGCGAGAGCTTTTAAAGAGAGAGCGGCGAGGAAGAAGCAGCTCTCTGATCCCTCTGCAGTCTGGAAACCCCTTCCCCCTCCTCCTGGCCCGCCCTGGGTTTGGTTCGGCTGACCTCTGTCCCACTTCAGTCCTCACATTTTGAGTCTCTTTCCAAACATGAGTCAGCGGGGAAAACCGGCGCCGCTAAAACGCTGAGTTATCGCTCGCTGAATGACAGCAGGGTGAGAGGGGACCAAAGTCTGGAGAGGAAGTTTATTCAGAGATCTTACAGTCCAATAAAGAAGGAAATCTAAGGGCTGGGCGACACATAGGGCTGAAAGAGTTACTGTTTTCAGATCAAAATCGCAATTTCAGACAACGCAATCAAAGCTGCAATTTACCACAGCGCTCCTGACTGACCCAGGATCTGTTGTGTCAACTATTTTACACAAACTACAGGCAGGCGAGGGGAGACCATGCAAACTGGTGGACACAGAAAGTCAAACCAACTATTTCTTGTGACACTTTTAACAAAAATACAGTTCAAATTTAATCCAAGAGACACAGTCAATTAAGTTTAGGCTCACATTTGAAAAAGAACTACGGCAAAGCTCTTTAAAGTGATTTCTGCCATTTGGGATTTTTTTAAATTTTTTGGAGAGAAAAAATTTAATTAAAATCAAAAATCGAGTACTGAGATTTAAAAAAATCAGGGATTTTAGTTTCAGGCCACATTGCCCAGCCCAATGCCTTTCAATTAAGTATAGCAAATAATGCTCTTGATGATTCATGACTTTTATTTATAGCTTTAATGTAATATTATTAAAACTTAGGCCTGTGTAACTATATAAAACTGAAGAATTTTATGCTAACTTGGGAACTTTATCCTGCTCTTCATTTTTTTTTAACAGCAATATATCAATAAAATTGATTTATTCAAATGATTTTCAGCAGAAGATTTAAAAATGTACTTTAACTCCAATCATAAATTGCTGCAATGTCTGAAAACATAAATACTGAAAATGTAGAGTTTTCATGGTGGCAGGTCTTTGTTCTTTAAATTAGTTTAAATTTAGACCAGAGAGCTCCTTGTTAATATTCTGTGATATTCTATCAATATAGTACTCTATTCTGTTTTCATGTGGACAAGCCTGCCTAAACCTAAACTACAGAATCAACATTTTATGACAAAATCACAGCCTACATTTTAACTGTAAGAGTCAAAGTCTGTTTAGTTTTGTAACACATAAAGGCAAAACTTGATTCGTATAATTTTTGTGTCACTTGGAGGAAGTTATTTTTTGAGAGGGGAAACATCAATTAAAATCGTAAATCGAGTTTTGGGGAAAAAATCTGGGATTTTAATGTTAGGCATCACCCAGCCCTAGTGCTGGGACATGACTTCTTGATTTGTGTTCACGTTTTCTGGGTGATATATAGTCCATCTATAGAGGCTGTCAGAGGTGTGATATGGGAGGGAAGGGGACAAGGGCTCAGCGGGAGACAGGAGCGCCGGGAGTGAGTGTCTCTGCCTTTGAGTATGCAGGGGGCGTGACATATCGCGCATATCCAAGCCACTCTGTGATGGTTGGCGTTTCTATGTTAGTAATCAGTATAAACTACACTTCCAGGCCCATTTACATGCCAGAGCAACTTGGAGTGAAGTGTCTTGCCCAAGGACGCATCGCCATGTTACAGTCGGACCTGGGCTCTAACCTGCAACCTTATTACAGACAGAGCGCTCAATTAGCCTGCACCAATGACGCCATCCAACCAATCAGAGAATGTTCCAGATGAAATAAGAGGTTGGTTTCTGTGATGGCTGGTGGTTAATAGTGGACATAAATGGTTTGTGGAGTCAATCCGAGCCAAACAAACACTTCTTTTAACTCTATATTATTGACAACAAGCAAAATAATCAGCTGATGCTGATGTTAAAGAGATAAATTTAAAACAAATAGGAAAAAGGATCAACAGAACCTCTTTAAACAGCTAAAAAACTTCAGTTGAAATTATTTATGAAGTTTTTAAGAAGTCTGATGCGTGTGTCTGAATTGTTTGGCTGGATCCTGTTGGTATAAAATTCCTGAAATTCTCTCTTTAAATATGTTGTTGGAGATTTCTGCACATTCACAAACATGAAAAACAAAAAGTCTGAGGGTTTATTCTCATCACACTGAGTGCCAGGACTTCCCATAAGGGGGGACAAAGTGAGAGGGCTCAGCCTCACCGACTCTGTGATCAATTTCTGTCGATTTCCGTGGAAAAAAATTGTCCTACACCAGTTTTCACTCTGGGACCCTGTTTAAAAAATTGTTTTGAGTGGATGAAACGTCGATATGATAAAAAAAAAAAAAAAAAAAAAAAAAACTTTTGCAGATACTCCTGAACTCGTCTCCATGTGGACAGTCCCTTTAGTGCTCCATCATACTCATACTTTAGATCAGTTAAACCCATTTTAATGACAGTTCAGCTGGATGCTGCTGTATCAATCGTCACCATTCCTCTCCAGATTATATTCATTATAGATGTTGATGAGTTGATATTGATGTGTTGATATAATGTTGATATTAGACTGATCTCTCTATCCATGGTTGGATTGATTATTCATCCATAGTAACTATCTTTACGACCATATAGACATGAAGACCCTCTGAAAAATGAGATGCCACATCTCAAGAGGCTTACCTTTAATAAATGTATATGTATCAAAGACAAATACGGTGCTATACAAAGAAAGACTGATTGATTGAATCTATATTCAGCAGAGATAAATGTGAAAGGACAGATTTAAGATCTGGGAGTCCATGGGTTTGTCTCTATCATAAATTCTTATTTTTAGTCCCTTCGTCTCTGCCTGGATGGAGAAATTTCTATATTTATGTATCTAAGTGTATATACAGATATATTTATTATATGTATTTGTGTATATGCATATATGTGTATCTATAAATAAAGAGTTTGTCTTTAGACTGCTGTATTGTAAAGTGTCTTGAGATAAAACTTGTTATGAACTTGAGCTATAGAGATAAAGACTGACTGATTAATTTTCTCATATAAATATGACACAAATGGACTTTTCACTTCAAGAAAAAAAAAATCAAAATCGTGTATTTAAGTTCATAAATATCCAGAACTGACGTTCTTCTGCCTATAAGCTCCCCTGATATATCAAACCCTCTGTGCCTGGAATATGCCCCACTTAAAATTTCATGATTTCCCTGAAATTCCAGGACTGACTGGAAGCTATAAATAGAGCTGGCCCGTCTTCCCAGCATCCTTTGCTGCAGCTGGGAATGTAGTGTAGCAGAGATGAGACGATGGAGAGGCAGCATTGGTGACAAGTCATTTCATGGCCTCTGAGTCCTTTGTGCTGGTGATAAATATACGGCAGAGCTGCTGTAAATCTCACCGGAGGCCGGCTATTCTGCATTTTACAATCACATCGTGTAACCGAGAGCCTCACTAAATCTGCCCTTGTCCTTCTCCGCAGGTTCACCCCCCCACTCCAACACCCCCTCCATTTTCCTGCCGTCAGGATTTTCTTTGTCGGCATTCATCTCCTGTGTTGCCATGGTGCCGCTGAGGCGAGCGAGCGAGAGGCGGGGGTGAGAGATGAAAAAATGAAAGGAATTATAAAAAAGGAGTGTACAGTACGTCCTCCGGCCCGCGGCGTCTTTGTGACGACTCGTTATCGCAGCGGAGGTGTCGGAGATAAGTGCTGGCTGACGTCAGGGCGACGCCAGGCTGCGGCAGATCAAACATGGAGGAAACAACGAGGGAGAGGAAGTGGAGCGTTCGCCACCAAACGGTCACCGTGAGCCGGAAACTCAGAGCAGGTGAGGCTACAGGTGGAGGTCCAGCAGGCTGAGGGGTCAGCTGAGACCTCCAACAGTCTCTGGCCCCTTTATTAGGTACACCAAAACCATCGTCTGTGGATTAGACCAGAGCAAAGACCAAAGACCAGAGCTAAGACCAGAGCTAAGACCAGAGCAAAGACCAGAGCTAAGAACAGAGCTAAGACCAGAGCTAAGACCAAAGACCAGAGCTAAGACCAGAGCTAAGACCAAAGACCAAAGCAAAGACCAAAGACCAGAGCAAAGACCAGCGCTCAGACCATAGCTAAGACCAATGCTAAGACCAGAGCAAAGACCAAAGACCAGAGCTAAGACCAGAGCAAAGACCAGCGCTAAGACCAGAGCTAAGACCAGAGCAAAGACCAGCGCTAAGACCAAAGACCAGAGCAAAGACCAGAGCAAAGACTAAAGACCAGAGCAAAGACCAGAGCAAAGACTAAAGACCAGAGCAAAGACCAGAGCAAAGACCAAAGACCAGAGCTAAGACCAGAGCTAAGACCAGAGCAAAGACCAAAGACCAGAGCTAAGACCAGAGCTAAGACCAGAACTAAGACCAGAGCTGAGACCAGAACTAAGACCAAAGACCAAAGCAAAGACCAAAGACCAGAGCAAAGACCAGCGCTCAGACCAGAGCTAAGACCAGAACTAAGACCAAAGACCAGAGCTAAGACCAGAGCAAAGACCAGCGCTAAGACCAGAGCTAAGACCAGAGCAAAGACCAGAGCTAACATCAGAAACTGCTGATCTGCTGGGATTTTCACACACAGACATCTCCAGGGTTTACAGAGAATGGTCTAAAGTAGGGCTGGGTGATATGGCCTTACACAGAAACAACATGAGTCAAGTTTTACCTTCATGTTATCAAAATATATTCCATGTTGATTATGTAGTTCGAATGTTGGGAGGCTGGCTACATAGACACTGGAAGATGAGCCATTTTCCCCGTATATAAACATGGAATTACCTATCTATATTTAATCTCATTAAAAAAACAAATACAAGGCTATAAAAGTGCTTGTGCAAAACCTGACAAGGCCAACCATCATGAAAACTGAACATTTTTGGTAATTATACTTAATTGAATTGAATGCTTTATTTTGAACATGTAAAAGGGTAAGGCATTTTTATGTTAAGCTAAGGCAGCTGTGATTGGATATATTCCTAACTTGTCCCTACTTTCTACATGACCAAATTAGGTCTGATTGGATTAAGTCTCTGTCAAACATTTTAGTCTAGTTTTTATTTGTTGATGAAAATGTCATTTAACTTATTTTTAGTTTTTGTCCATGTGCACTTGTTTTTATTACTAGTTACTGTCTAGTTTTCATCAGGGGAAAGAAGGATGAAAACTATGATGAAAATAAATAGCCAACAAAATTAACACTGGTGGTCACCATAAAAAATACATGCATATACCAAAACGAAAACAAACAAAGAAGGTAATCTGTTGACAATATCTTGCTTTTGCAGCAAGTTTCCATGCTCGAAGAGGAGTAGGAAGAAGTATAAACTTATTTAATTCTACCACGTACTACAGTTGAGTTTTTTTAATTTCTCCATATTTATAATTTTCAAACATTCAACAACTTGTGGTTGGAGTAAGTTGAGAGATTTGTCATTTTTAAATGTTTTGCAGAAAAAATTTGAAATTCATTGATTTAATTGATATATAGCCCAGCCCTAGTCTAAAGGAGAGAGAATATCCAGTGAGCAGCAGCCTTGTTGATGCCAGAGGCCAGAGGAGAAAGGTCAGAGATGACAGAAAGACAACAGGGAGTCAAAAGTCTGCAGAAGACCATTTCTGAACACACAGTGCGATGGTCCACAGCAGCAGCAGACCACACCAGGTGCCACTCGCTCTGAGGTGAACCAACCTGAGACTAAAAAGGTGTCCGTCACACGTGCTCACACGTGTTTCCCTGAGATCACTGACCCATCAGTAATGTCATGGAAGCTACTATGAGACACTGGTATGAACCTTCGGTTGTTCTCATCAGTGTAGGTGCAGCATTTCTCCACAGTGATATGAAATGTCAACAAACTGCAGCCAGTCAGGCTCCGCCCACATCACACATGGCAACCATCTCACCACGAGGAAGAGGAAGAGGAAGAGGAAGAGGAAGATGAAATTCAGATTAGGTGTTAGCAACATGACTGAAAACTTTTCCTCCAGCAGACTCACGGTGACATTCAAGTTTGGGTTACTATGACAACAGCCAGGATGGGATGGAGGGTGGGAGGGGCTTGTTTTACCTGGATCGGGGGGTAAGGGTTGGAGGAGCAGGAGGGGAGGGGGCTGTCCTCGCCGTGGGGGTAGAGGGTGGAGGGCGTGGGGGAGGGGAGCTCCGGGATGTGCTGTCCATCATAGATGCACTCCAGAGACGCTACCTACAGGATAAGAGGGAGGGAGACGGAGGCTCGCAGAGGTCAAAATACAGAAAAGGCAAATCAAGAGACGGCACACAGACAAGGAGGAACGTTCTGGAACTACGGCAGATGACGAGGGCCACAGGTGAACACATGCAAACATGAGTAACACGTAATGAAATATTCTTCAGTAACGTAAATGCAAAGGTTTGAAAGGTTGATCCGAAGTTAAAGTTTGACTCAGGGGTCAAAGCAAGGTGAACAACAAGAGTAAAAACTAGTCTTTTAATACAAAAAAATGGATAATACAGAATATCATGCATCTATTTATTATTTATATATTTAATTAAAAAAGTCAGATATCTGGTCACTTTTGTTTCATGTAAAGCAAAGATAAAAATTTAAACTCAAAATAGTTCACCTCCTGTTTGATCTAATTGTAAATAAGGGATTTTCCGTATATTAATGAGGCCAGAAAAAAAATCAAATCTTACCAAAATAGGAAAGAGAATTGTAAATATCAAATTATATATTAAGACAGTTTTTAAAACATGAAGTAAAGGCTGTAGTTGTTAAGACAAAATGATAAAAACCTAGCAGTAAGATATGATTAAAATAAGACATTTTTTAAATAATATTAATACTGACATTTAAGCCAAAAAGCAAATGTGGAAAAAAATCAACTAAGCCAAAAATAAAACCCGAGTCTCCATTATGATTTAAGTTAAGAACAAAAAGTTGAATAAAACTGAACAGCAATTACTTTTTCTTGCAAACAATAACACAGCTGATAATTTCCTTTTCATAAATATCAGAACCAAAAGAAGAAAAAAATAAAGTTGTAAAAATAGTCTAAAGTAACTTGTTTTATCTGGCCTGATTGATCTTTAATATAAAATATGTTCAAACTCATTATTGCAAATACAAAAGCTTTAAAGCTTCTTTAATAAATGATCATTTTGATTTATAAAAGCAAATATTCAGTGATAATGAGATAAAACATTATGGCACATTTGTTGATTCTGCCAATATTGCAGCCAATATGTTAAAATATATAAATTAAAAACACATCTGCTGATACTGAAAATCAGCTTTTTAGGAAATTTTCTGCAGTTACTATAGTGTTCTGATAATATCCTACCATTAGCTTGCCAATGGTATGCATAATGATTAGATTATTAATAGTTTTATTTTTATTTCATTGAAAAATAATGTTGCAGATACAGAACCTTAACCAATTATGTTTTAAAACATGTTTGAACAACATTTTTGGACTGAACAGCAACTAAAACGTTCCTATCACTGTCTTACAAATGTAAACTTTTTAATTATAATATTTATACTGGGACAGCATTATAAACAGCTTCTTTAATATTGTTTATTATTATGATTTAACTTGCTGTCTGCTGGTTTTATCTCCATAAATGCATCATTTTGTCATAAATTCATGAGTTTCATGAAGTCATTGAGAAGCTCCTGAGGTGTCAGTACATCTCCGAACCACAGGGGGGCGGTAGAGCTCCTTTATGCAGACTGAAAACATCAGTCCTGTTCATTCTCCCAAAGTCTCTGTGAAAATGTTTCACTGCTGAGGAATATCAAATGTTTGATCATCTGAGAGACACTTTTTCTTTATTTTGGTGCAGCATTAGGACAAAAAAATTCAGATTTAAAAACTTTTAGAACTTTAAAGAACTGTGGAGGTTCCTGTTGAACAAGCTGATGTTCGGGTTAATGAAGGTTAAAACTCTGACCTTCAAGATGACGGGATCATTTCCCATCATGCACCTGATCTGTCACCTCCTCTAGCTTCACACCTCCAGTTCTTCTCAGACTGATTTTAAACAATCTGCACTGATTGAGAATCAGAAGGCAACAAAACTCTGAAACTTCACAGACAGACAGCGGCCTGATCCGGGCAGACATGGCGGCAGCAACATGGAGGACGGCGAGGACACAGAGCAGAGTCATGTGACTCAGGATGATGCCAAATTCTCCAGCTTCAACAAAGTTCTGGTTTAAATGTTAAACCTGAAGACAGCATGTTTCAAACTTAGATATGATCCTAACACAGATCAAATGTTCTCAAAAACAAGTCCTCAGCCTAATGTCAATATTTTTTGTTTTTAACCCTAAAATATGTGCAGATAAATTCCTCTAAATCCTCTGAGCAAACACTAATAGACCTACAAACTCTGTTTTTATCTTACACTGAACATCAGATGCAGAGGTTCACAGCCAGATCAGCAGCTTCATTACCATAAGAGGTGGGTGTTTGGGGACAGGGTCACCTGGAGCTTGCACACAAGTACCTTGTGTTTGGTTTCCTTGAAGAGTTGTTAAAATGAGCCTTGAAAATAAAATTTGGGGTAAAGTCTGGGATGCATGGATTTAATTTCTACAATAACTCGTCATGCCGAGGTAAAGGCCTGAGATCCACTGATATACCACCAGAGGGCACTCTAAGATCTCAAGCAGTATGTAACTACATGTTTGTGTGAGAAGTAAACTGTCAATCATGAAGCCATGTGAGGTCACTTATCTCATATGTACTTTAGATCAGTCGACAAAGAATTGGATCGATACCCAGAATCAAAAATGGCATGGGCATCAGTAAAATCTTAGCAATTCCCATCCCTCTCCACAATGCAGCAGCCCTGTTGACACCGTCTTTACTGCATTTCGGTGTTACAGTTCAATAAGTGACCGTGTTAACTGGTGACTTTAGCCAACTGTGTTAATAGATATTGTTAATAAAGTACGAATACATGAAAGTAAATTTCATACATTTCTATTTCTAACAAGCAGAGATTTTAAGGTTTCAGGTGGAGGTCCAACTAAACTCTGGCTGGAGAGATTTGACAGGTGGAGTGTAAATGTTTGCATGTAGGTGTGATGACGATGGCAGCAGACGAGGATGAAGAGCAGGTACATTTAAAATACTGAACCACATGAAGGAAACACAACTGTGTGAGCGAGTGTACGGATCAGAAGAAATTCTCTATAAGATGAAATCATTGGTGTTTTTCCATTTGTGGTTTCTGCTCAACTCTGCTAACATGGTGTGGAGACCACCCGCTCCATTTTCCATTACAGTACGGACTCTATCAGTACCTCTGCTACGCCCCGGCTCAGTCAAGGGACATAATAAACCAGATTTAAATGGTATAAATTAAAGTTATATAATACTTAGAGAGAGAAGAGAAGAGAAAAGCCTTCAATCATTATTAAAGGATTAAAACTCACAATTTCTTAAAATATTCAATATTTTAGATCAGGACTGAGCTTGATAAGAAGCTTTAAGCAAAAAAAGTTATAAAAATATTTATTTGATACGTTTTTACAGCAGCTAAAGTCAGTGGCTGTTATCAGCCAAAACAGGACCAAAGGGAGTAAAAATTAAAATATAATGCTGCGCAAAAAAATAATAATGCATAAAAGGCACGTTTTTACTACATATCCAAGAGTATGATAGCACGTAAACAATCTCCAGCCTCCCATCATTTTTTAGGTTAAAAATTGGTCATTTTGTGTGTTTTTTGTGTGTGACATCCCCTATGGAATTGGTATTTACAAGGTTAAAATCCGTAATAAAAAGTAGTTTAGATCAGGACTGAGCTTGATGAAGAGATTAGAGCAAAAAAAAAAAGAAAAATATTTATGATTTCTTTATAGCAGCTCAAGTTCATGGCTGTTAACAGCCACAAGAGGATAAAAGGGTAGTCAATTTGTCCACAGTGTATTTTTGACCTTTTTAATTTTTTAAACCACATTTTCTAAATTTATGTAGAATTAAGGTTCCTTACCAAAAATGATTTCACTCCCTCAATCACAGTGAAAGTTATGGTCAATTCAGCTGTAAATAGCGCCCCCTAGTGGCAGCAAACAGCCACATAGAGACACAAGGGTTAATGATTATTATTATGTTCTTATGTTTATTTTTTCATCATAATCCTTACTTTTTTAGTATTATTACTATCTTATTGGGGTGTTTTCATCTTTTTATGTACAAGTTACTTTTGTTCTGATTGATGTTGGCTTGGATGGATTTCAGTCACGAAGAGACAGACTGTCTTGTTGGAAGTTTTATTGGTTAAAGAAGCACATAAAGAGGTTTTTTGACCAGTTTGGTATGACTTTGATTTAATCAGAGGAATGTGACCCCAATGAAAGCATCATCTTAAGATGATAATCTAATTAACATTTAGTTTCCTCATTCTACTAATTTCATATCTAGTTGTATCATCTGTCTTGATTTTTCAGTGGGGGTTGGGATTGTATTCTGTTGCTGCTCGTCTATTTGCGACCATTTTTTTATCCAAAAGGGCAACACAGTATGAGAAATTATATTTGACCTCAATAATAGAGTTTAGGGTTAACTGTCGTCCCCTTGAGGCTTTTGTCCGAGTCAGGAGATTCATTTTGTCCAAAGACTGTTGCAAGCAGCAAAACAGCATGATATTTAAGCCATTCAGAGGTCAGCAGTGACTCCACGTCCCGATAAACTCTGGTGGAGGTGATTCGAAAAACTTTGTGGACTTGTCAGAATCCCTCATGGAAAACCAAAGCAGCCGAGCCGAGTGGAGCAGACACCACGAGGTGGAAAAGCCTCAAATGATCATCGATGATTCTTTGCTTCACATTGAAGAAAAATGATTTTAACAACAAAGCAGAAACTTAGTTTGATATTTAAAGAGAAAACAGCAAATTCATCTAAGTGGTGTATGTGGAGGTATGCTGATTGACAGATTAACTGATAAATAAACACAGAAAAGAGAATATGAAACAGAGATAATCAGGCAGAGAAGAGAGACTTTACTGAATCCTGACAGACTGTAGGGTCAAACATCCATAAAGGGATAGTTCAGGATTTTTAAGGAAGGTTTAATAACAGTATAAACATTAGCAACAGTGACAGAGATCAGCTCAGCTTCTGATCCATATTACACCCACTTTAAAGTCTCTGCATTGGCTTCCTGTATCTGTTAGAATAGATTTTAAGATTCTTTGATAAGTTTTTAAATCTCTTAATGGTCTTGTTCCCTCTTATTTATCCGATTTGCTTTTACCCTATGAACCCAGTAGAGCCCTCAGGTCTTTAATAAGTTCCCAAAATAAGAGCTAAAACATACAGTGAAGCCTCTTTCCCTTTTCGTGGCCCTCGTCTGTGGAACAGTCTGCCTGAGGACCTGAGGACAGCACATACTGCTCATATCTTAAAAAGCAAACTCAAGACCTACATTTTTAGTCTGGCTTTTAGCTGATTATATGTATTATTGTTATTATTTTATCTTATTAATTTATTTTTTTATTCTAATCCTCTTGATCTGTTTATTTCTCTATTTCAGTTCAGATTTATTGATTATTTTAACTTTTATTTATCTATTTACTTATCCTTAAAGTAATTTTATCTAATATCTTATCAGTTTTTAAAATTGTTATGTCGTTTTAGTCTGAGCTCCTGTGTTTCCTCATTTTTAATTTCTTCAGGCCTCTAATTCTTTAGATTCTTTTTTATTTATATTTATGTATATTTATTAATAGTTTTATTTAGATCTATCTTACCTTTTTATATATCTTTTTATCTGTAATAATCAACTGCTACTGATTCTTAATTTCCCTGAGGGAGTTTTTCCCAAAGGGATTAATAAAGTACTATCTCATCTCATCTCTCTCATTACACAGGGTTTCATCCCTATCTGCAGCAGTATGCATCTCTGCCTTCAGCTCTTTTTGTACAGATGCAGAGCTGATCTCTGTCATTGTGGTTAATATTAATACTATTGTTGTTATGCCTCATTTAACCCACTGTCAAAATCCTGGACTATCCCTTTAAGTCAAATATATAATCCTGCTTTTACTTTCTGGAGTTTTATCAGCATAAGTTACACATTTTTACAAATGCACACAACGGATCACTGCTGAAGAACTATTCATACAAATATAAAAATATATATATATATATATAAACATTTTTAATCCAAAAAGTGGGCTGTGGCTTATTTACATTAAAAATATGATCCCATTTACTGTAACTTCACCAAGGACTCTGACATGTTGGCCTGTCTGTGCCGTTTTTGTGCCGTCTGTCCTTCAGTAAAGTTTTTAAAGACCAAACAGACGACAGAGAGAGAGGAGAAGAAGCCGTCGTCGTCTCATACCTTCATGGGAGAGATGTGAGCGTGGGTGACGTATCCGTGCACGTTCTCGATCTGCGACAGGCTCTTCTCCGCTACCTGGACGAGCTCCGCCCCCCCGGCATCCTCCGTCAGCTGAGGTGAGCTCTGGTCCTGGGGGGACGAGTCCTCATCGTGGTGTCGGTACTTCTGCAAACACAAAGAGGGACACGGGTTCAAACGTGGAGCTGATGAAATGTGGCTCGGCCAACTCTCGAATACTCTCCATCAAGAGCGGATACTCGCTTCTAGATTATCTTACATATTTCAGAAGATTTGGTCACCTCTCTTACTAAACCTGACTTCAAGGTCCTGTTAACTCAACGATTTTCAACACAGTACTAAAATTAACTAAAAAAAATATTTTCAATATTTATTACTCATTATGTCTTTGTATTGATTTAGAGATTTATTTTATATATATTTTTACTTGTCTATTCATAATTATTATTATTTCTTTTTATTATTATTTCATAATATTTATTTATTATTATTATTATTTTATTTTTTTTATTTATTTTTTCAGTCTACTTCCAGTGTTTTCAGTTCAGTGGATGTTTACCGTTGTTGATTGCCTACTGTCTATTCTATTGTTTTTCAATAAAGAAGAGCATATTGAAATGATCTCTCTGCACACTCGCTGTATGTGAATATTAAATGCCTGAAACTGCTCTAATACAAACAGTTGACAAAGGAAAAAATGTGGAGCAGATGTTTGTGGGGTTTTCTGCACACATCACTGACTAACAGGTGCCTTTCTGACAATCTTTGCTGACTTTTTTATCAAAATGTGGGAAAACTGCTCCATCACACAATGTTAACAAATCCTTCAAAGAATTTCTCAATCATTTTTTTAACCGTTGAAAGGAAATCAAATGTTTTTGGATCTTGAATACAAAGACTTTTTTTTTTGCAAAGAAAACTTGTCGAGTTGTGACTTCATTGTTATTGTTCATATTTTGGGTTGCAAGGTTCGTTCTTTTCATAAGATATAAGAAAATAAAGCCCAATAAAATAAGTCCTCTGGCTGCAAAACCATCACACCATGCTGTGGACCGGTGATTCTTAAATAGCTGATCTGGACCCAGGAGGAGGTCTCAGTGCTGGTTCTGATGATCCAATAATGCTCATAAATTACTTAAAACGTTGCACATTGTCGCTTTAAGGCTCTGCAGGAACCCTTCAGTGTGTTTGTGTCGGTTTGAAATTGTTTTTCTGTAAATAAATGAGCTGAAAATGTTCAGAGATCAGAGTTAAGTTTCTCATTAGGGTGGCTGCTGGTCCTGAGGACACAGCAGAAGATCAGGACTGTGGACGTCAGATCAGGAGACATAAAGATATCTCTGTGTGGTGATTCAGAGTGTTACTCATCTGTTCTGGATCTCTGAGACACTCTTGTTGACAGGTGACTGACTAGACTGGCTCTTACATAAGCAGACGCTGTGATGGACACTTCGGTGTCCTCAGAAGAGCACCATAACCACCGTCTGCTGCTTCAGAGGTTCTTCCATTAAGGAGGGACATCGGCGTCCATCTAAAGAGCCTGGACGATGGCTAGCTGCTCTGTGGTATGTTTTTCCTCTTTTAAGAATAATCCAGACACAGCTAGAAAAGCACTCAGAGAGCTCGAACCTCCACCAAGGGAGTCACATATGTCTGTTCCATCTATAAGCAACAGTTCATGATAAAGACACCATCATCACATGATCCATGACCCTGAAAACACACACCTAGCACTCAGAGTCATGTTGACATCATTATTAGTTACAAGAAACACAATTTGTAGAAAAGTGGGTAAATGGACTGATTTCAGGAGGACACAAGAGGACACCCCCACCTTCACAGGACAATAAGGACAAGACATAAAGAAGATTGATGAATGATGATAATCTGTTTTGCCCTGACACTGTAACTGTTAAAGAAAAAATCCAATAAAAATAAGTAAAAAAAAAAAGTAGGTATACGAGTTGTCTCTTAGCTGTTTTTACTTTTTTTTAATAGGAAAGGGGTCAGAGTATTAATTACAATCTATGTGTGGATAAAACAAGGGCAAACTACAATCAATCAATCAGTCTTAATTTATATAGCACCAATTTATAACAAGTGCTATCTCAAGACACTTCACAATAGAGCAGGTTGAAGACATAATCTTCATTTATAGTTGCAAATATACAAACACACATCCATTCAGGCAGAGACAAAGTGACTAAAAATAAGAATTTATGATAGAGACAAACCCATGGATGTCCTCATCATATGCTGAATATAGATTCAATCAATCAATCTTTATTTATGTAGCACCATTTGTCTTTGTTGAATATACATGTATTAAAGATAAGTCCCTTGAGATGTGACATCTCATTTTCAATATGGTTATATGGTTGTAAAGATAGCTACTATGGTTAAGATAGTTAGACAACTCAGCAGTGTTTCCTGCTGAATTGTGGAAAACCAGTTGATATCTGACCTCGGATCAGGAGCAATCTGACTTTTATTGGGAGACAAACAGCCTGAAGCTTCAAAGAGAGAATTCAATGAGGGAAAATTGGAGAGGAGGAAGAGTAAAGTCTTAAAAATCCTTCAGAATAATAAAATCTGTTCAGGGATTATGGGACGTGTAGAAACTGTCGGGCAAAAGCAGAATATAGATTAAAACTGATTATTGGACGATAACTGCTCTGTTTTCATTAACTGCTTGTTTTTAGGCTAAGACAATAATACTGATTATTTCCCGCATGTCAGTTTATCAAAACACTGGTGTTTAAGTTATAAATATAGATCACAATCGGCCCCTCACAGCACTGATCGATCAACAGGCTTTGCCCTGTTTTGCTCGTCTTCGTGATCATAAACATTTCCCCCCGTGGTGTCTCTAATCTGCTGTTTGGTGCAGCAGCTCGCCGCTCACACTCCTCCTGCCCACGGAGCGACTCCATGTTCCTGCTGCTGCTCTTCATCAGATATTTTAGGAAACACTGGAAAACCAACTGTTTCTGTGGGCTTTAAATTAGAGACCATTCTCCTCTTATATTTCACACTTGTGTCGACGTGTGAATAATACATCTCCACTTAAATGTTTCAAATGCACAAACACTGGTTAAATATCCTTACAGTATATATTTCAATGGAGAAGCTCTCCAAGACCAAACTCATTATTCTGAAGCAACCTGGACCCTCCTCTTCTCAGAGCTCGACATTTAATGTCTTCAAAACATTAGCATTCATGCTGTTACTTTTTCTTTGCATTTTTTTTCTCACTGTCCCCCAATTGTGTATTAGTTAGTTTATTTTTTATTTTATTTATTTATTTTTATTATTCTATCCAAGGTTCTACCCTTAAACCACATAAATTTTATTGCCCCACACACTCAGAATTCTTTGACTGATACCCCTACACCTGTCTCATTTGTGTTTTATTACTTGACCTGTTTGCCATTTTATTCTTCTTATTACGTTCTTGTTTTTTATTTGTCTATTTTTGTCTCTTGTTGTTGTCTTATCTTCTCCTGTATTTCAAATTTCTTGTTATTTCTTTGTACTGTTCATACTGCACTTCACTACTTTGCATGTCTTATTAATCTTATTTTTTTGCAAATAAATAAAACAAAATATATATTAAAAAAAAATAAAAGGCACCAACCTGATCCACGTGTTATCAAGTTTAAAGTGTTAACTGTTCTTTTTTAACCACATGAACATGTGAGAGCTGCAGTTAGTTAACTGAACAATAAACAAGTATATATCTCTAATAACAAGAAGAAGAACACAAACCATCAGTCAAGCAGCTGCAGGGGAGTGATTTGATCTAATCTGACGCCACAAAAGTGCATTCTTACAAACAACTACCATGATGATTTGTAAATTCCCCCCAAAATCAAACAGAGAATCAATATTTCAGTCTTAAAGATAAGAAAAGAAGTCACAAGTTGGGAGGAGGAGTCAGGACGCGGCAACATCCAATATAATAATAATAATAATAATAATAATAATAATAATAATAATAATAGTAATAAAATAAATAAATAAATAAATAAAAAATATAATAACAATAATAATAATGATAATAAATAAATAGTATAGTAGTATTTGTATTGCCCTTTACATTTTCTCAATCTCAAAGTGCTACAGGGTATAACAAAAACAGTTAAACAATTTATCAAGAGTCAAGATAAAAAGATTCTAAAAAAGGAGAACCTATAAAAGAAGTTTAGCAAAATGTTTTTTAAAAAAGATAGGATTTAAGATATAAACAATGGACCAAACAATTGTGGATGAACTTTGCTCCACCAAAGGTTAAAATGTCTGCTCTCTTTTTCCTCTATCTTCAATCTATCAACTTCACACTGATTCACACACTGATTTACGTTCAATGACATGTTTATACTGAAGTCTGATGGCTTCACATTTAAGCTATAATATGAACAACTACGCAAAAAAAATCATAATCACAAAATATCATTGGTATTGTATAAGTTATCAACGTTTTGGGTTGTAAGTTTAAACTTTTCATCCAGGATGATTTTCATTACCAGGATAGGCCAACCTGGCACCCGAGAAAATAAAGCCCAGTAAAATCCTCCGCCTGCCACATCGTGCTGTGGACCAGGGATTCTTAACCAGCTGATCTGGACCCAGAAGGTCACAGTGCTGGTTCTGATGATCCACTAATGTGTGCTCCAGAGAAGAAATTGTGGGGGGAAAAAATCTATGATGATTGAGCAGCCTTAGTGATAAATATTTAACATTCTATTGTGTCACCTTTTGCCAACCTGACGCACGTGAAGGACTGTTTCACAAACACATGGGATCAATTTCAAGAGAAAGTCTGATCTGTAGACTTACTTCATGGCAGTCAGAGTCTCACAGTCACTTCTCCCCTTGAGTCAAAGTGAACCAGACTCATAACTTCTGTCTCCTATTTGGAGATAACAGCATCCTGGATATAAAGCCCATTATCATCCATCCATCTGATTGGATAAGTGATCCCCGCACTGACAGCAGAGCTTCACAGGATCTGCCTTCACCATGACTTTCTCAGTTTGTTTGGAAACACGATCAAACGTCCTGGGAGCCAGCTACAGTTTACTGACATATCAGAACCCTTTGACCCCCTTTTCTGGGAAATTTAGGGCCCATTTACATAACAAAAATGGACGAAAACAGAGAGTTTTCATTGCGTTTGCGGCTTCTGTTTGCACAAGAACGGTGCCCAGAGAGCCTGAATCCACAAACTTTTGAAACCAGGGTCTAGAGCGAAAGTTTGGAAAATGTTGTTGTCTCTGTGTTAACAGGAATCAGCGTTGGCAGGGAAAACGGAGACACGTGGCACAACAACAACAATAACAGCTATGGCAAACTACCGAGCAACATTTCAGGCTGTGAGGCACTCCTGGTGGAAATTTGGGGTAAATCATTGGTCATGTTGTATCTTGCTTTTTAAAAACAGCAACAGGTCAACTCCGTCCTCTGCAGAGACATCAGAGAGGATGTCCCACAGTGTGACATCACTGCGAGAAGAGGTCGGCGCTACATGTGACGTTTCAAACATCTTTACTTTGGCCGTACTTTACCAAAACATGCTTTGTTTTCACATAAATGCAGTTTCACTGTGGACAGAAGGACAGGACGCCTGTGTGGAGACAGCCTGAGTGTTTACAGTAATTATCCTCCATGACACTTCTGATTTAATCACAGGACAGATTACGTTCATGAGAGCAGAGGTTGCAGATTACAACAAGATTACTCCAAGAGAGTGAGGAAGACTCTGGAGCTTCAGCATACTTGGATGATGTTCCAGAGCAAATAAAGGTTTAAGTTTACTGGAATATCAAACACTGAACATTTACAGACTCCAAACATAAAGCAGGGCAGATGCATGAAGGATGCTAACAGAGATGGTCTAATCTGTCTGTGCTGTTGGAGAGCAGCAACTGAGAGCTCAGCAAACAGCAGCAGAGGAGGAAGCTCTCCAGCAGCACGTTGATCCACAAATATCCACTAAAATGTGGATTCACACCCCGCGTGTTCTGTTGCATCTCTCTGCAAAGTGGTGCTCTTACTCTTGGATTAAAAGGCAGCAGAATCCTGTGAGTTCACTGTTTCTGTGAGCTGGTGTTTGCAGACTGGAGGTTTGATTTGGACAAACACAACGTCGCCTTCACTAAACAGAACTACAGTGACTACACGGCTCTGGTTTCATGTTCTCCGACTGTGAGGATGGTTTGACATGCTTTAGGATGGGAATCAAAAAGCAAAACCAGCTGAGAATGGATAACAAGTCTCTGAAGGAATCATTCTTCTTCTTGCTTATCGATTCCTCTCACATTGTTCTGCCTGCCCTGTAGGTCAGGAGGTCAGGCTCTCAGAGCAGAAATGATGAAGTCAAACTGTGATCGTGGAAGACATGAGGAGGACAATGGTGAAATTGTGCCTTAATATTTGACAAAAAGTCACACAGCTCTCAAAGATCAGTGGAAACACCAGCAACCTGCAGAAGCATTTATCTACGCAGCGTGGAGAAAACCAGGGACATGTTTGACATTTTAGTCACTGAAGATCTGAGATGACTTTTGCCCACACAGAAAATCAGATTGATGAGCAGAATCGATACGGGCACTGGTATCAATAAATCGTATCAATCCCATCCTTAGTCGTGCTACAAGAATTTCAAACTTGGATTTAATTTTACAAAAAAGAAGCATCAAATTGAATTGAAAAAAATCTGTAGTTTCTTAAAGGGCGTGGCTATATATCGATTAAATTGATTGATTCAAATTATTTTCTGCAGAAGACTTAGACATTAAAAATGAAGATTTTTTCTTGACTTACTCCAACTGCACGTTGTTGCAATGTTTGGAAATATAAATACTGAAAATAACAGTTTTCATGATGGTCGGCCCTGTGAGGTTTTTAACAAGCACATTTATAGGCTTGTATTTGTTTTTGTTTTTTTAAAGAGGTTAAATATTGATCAGGGAGTTTCATGTTAATATTCTGTGAAAGTACCTCAGCCTTCAGTGTTTATACAGACAAACCTGCCTATGTTTGAACAACATAATCAACATTTTATGACACAAACTTTAAATTTAAGAGGGAACCTCTGTTTGGGAATTTATTTTGACAACATAAAGGCAAAACTTGTTTGTTTTTTGTGAGAGGGAAAATGATTAAAATTGTAAATCCAAAAAAAAAACAGGGATTTTTATTTTTAAGGCCATATCGCCCAGCCCCAGTAATGGGTGGAAAATATCAGGTTGTGGATTTTCTGACCTACTGGGCACCTTAGCTGACAAGTCAAAAATAGATTTCAGCCCCTGAAACTTTGTTTGGTTTTTAAAGATGTTTGTTTTCTTAAATACTGATGTACATATCTTTCAGATAAAGTAATAATGATGTTGATGTTTTAATAATTGATACAGGTGACTAAAAAGCTGCTTCCTCCTCTCTGTAGGTACGTTATTGTTGCTCCAGCAGCTCCACCTAAATGTTGCATGACAAACAGAGCGGCAGATGGAGGAGCATCAGGAGGCTGCAGGCGGGCCGAGCCGTCACGACACTCAGAGGAAGAACAATCACAGGGCATGTGAAGCTCTGGGTTCAAAGCTCACACCGCTGCACCGAGCGAGCCCACGCAGGCTCAACCTGTGGCCCCCCCGCCACAGCGCCGCTGCCTGACTCTGGTGGATCATTCCGGATGCTTCAGACAGACTTAAACAGGTGAGGAGCTGCAGACAGGACGCCTTGAACACCTCCCTGCAGCCTGTCCAGTGTCCTCGAGCTAGACGGAGAGCCCACTCACTGAGGAGCGGCACAAATGTAAATGTGGATGTAGGAGGCAGCGGGAGGTTTCCAGTGATGACAGGGCCTGCACGAAGAGAACCTCCTCCTCCTCCTCCTCCTTCTCCTCTGCTTCTTTCTGAGAAACGAGGAGGAGGAGGAGGAGGCACAGAGCCGACTCCTGCCTGCCAAAAAGCGTCTATAAATAGGAGCATCAGCACGGAGCGGATGTAGCAGGATGTTCAGCAGGAGGAGGAGGAAGAGGAGGAGGAGGAGGGTTCTGGATGATTCAGAGATGTGATGAAGAGGAGCAAGAGAAAGACCACGAGACGAGAGATCTAACATCCCACTTCAGTCTAAGGAGGGGATAAATATTTCATATTTTAGCTGAAATTCTTAATCTCACAGAGTACATGTTTAATTTATCGCCTGTGCTCCAGTTAAAAAACCAGGATTTTCTCCAAGTGCAGCGCAGGATAAGAAATGTGTTTGAATAAATAAACATGGTTTGTTATCCCTAAAATAATTGCAGCTTAACTGTGTTTAACACAAGGCATGTCTAGATGGCGCTACAGAGGCTTCCACTACATGCTGGTGCTGCTTCAGGGGAAAATCATCCCACTGTGAGGGAAAGAGCATTTCAGGACTTAAGTGAGTCTGATTATACACTCACCTGCTGCAGGTGTTGGACAAAGTCTCTGCAT
Organism: Cetoscarus ocellatus; assembly: GCA_037902135.1. Taxonomy (NCBI): domain Eukaryota; kingdom Metazoa; phylum Chordata; class Actinopteri; order Labriformes; family Labridae; genus Cetoscarus; species Cetoscarus ocellatus. The sequence continues at coordinate 83,824 of JBAMNC010001584.1, forward strand.
GTCATGAATTCTTACTTTCAATGATTCTGAGTTAATTCAAATTACAAATGAAAAGATGTCTGTACATATGCATATTGATTTTTTTATTACCATAATTTTTTATCTTTTAATGCTATTTTTGATTTAACTTTAGCTTTATTATTTTATATTGAGTGATCCTATTTTAATTTTAGTTTATTTATCAGTATCAAAAATAATATTATAGTCATTATTTTGTCTAATCATTATTATCCCTTTTATATTAGTCCTTTAATGGATATAAATATTTGTGTGTAGTGTTATGAAGTCACAGATATGCATGCTATTTATTTCTGTTTTGCGACACTGTCTGGTCTGTGTTGTGTTCAAACTTCAAAATTTCAATAAAATGTGATTAAAAAATAGAAAGGAAAATTCACCAGCCTGATTTTATCAACTTCTGCTACAAGGCATCAGTAAAATTCATAGAAATATCTTCAACAATACATCTTTCTGTACCATTCTTTTGCTTTGAGGCAGTCTGATCTGCCACTCAGACCGATATACGCTGCTGTATTCAGAATCTAACGCCTTTGTTGTTTTCATCGCTGTAGGAGCATCAGTCCTTAGAAATAAAGCCATTACAATTTGGTGGTGATATGTATATTTGTCTGGATGCCAAAAATTTCCAAAACTAAAAAAAAAAAAATCACATAACTTAACATTGGGCAGAATTTAAAAAATCATATTTCTGTCTTTCTTTACTGATTCACTTCCAGTTTCACAGGATAATATGGGGTTCATGTCTCTGTCATCAAGGTTAATTTCATCTGGATCTGATCCAGACTGACGTCACAAAAAACACTGAACTTTACGATGGGAAATCCCATTGACGACACTCAATAATTCACATAAAATCAAAATATTAAGTGACGTTCCCAAACTTGTTGTGCTCATACAGGATAAAAACCTCCTGTATGTGCTGAGTTTAGTCTGGATCCTGGCTCTATTCTGGATCTGGTGATCCAGACTTGTATCTTTTACAGGGGCTGTGGAAAAGCCACTGCTGAGCTCTCCGAGTGCTTTAATAGTTTTGGAAAGCCACGTAAGTGTTTTTGGCCCTGCTCAGAGAGCATCTGTGGAGCCTCCCACCTGTCCTCTCCTCAGTGTCTGGACGGCTCTGTCTCGGCCCTCAGAGGGAGTGTTTAGTCATGGAGTAAACTTCAACCAGCCGAGGTTCAACACGTGGACCCAGGCCCTGCAGGGGCCGAGTGTCTCTTAAAACCTGGCTATGAAATGATTTCAAAGTGGGCAGCAGCGCACTAAACACTTCACAACTCCACGATTGATGACTTCCGGCACATTCTATTGAGTGTGTGGTAGTGAAAGCAGTCGATGGCAGAGATCGATGAGGCTTAATTAAGATCAACCCGTCAGAGCCGAGTGACAGCAGCGAGATTCATTACATCACATCCACGCTCCGCTCTGTCAGGAGCATAATCCTTCAGATTAACTGCAGAGGCCGTCACATCCTGATCACTTTAATCTGAGGGGGTCAGATCCTCCCCCCCAACGTACCATGAAACGCCCAATCAGAGGCCACCAGGTCAAAGGTCACCTGTGAGGCTAGAGTAAACTGGTATGTCTAATTAACCTGAAAATCATCCTTCATGGTCTTTATTAAAGTCAAACTACAGAGAGACGAGGACGGCACAGACACACCTGGTATGACACCTGTTCAACTGCTCACCAACACAAACAGCTAATCAGCCAATCACATGGCAGCAACTCAAGGCATCCAGGCATGTAGACATGGCGACAGAACTGCTGATCTACTGGGATTTTCACAAGAGAATGGTCTGAGAAAAGGGAAACTATCCAGTGAGCCGAGTTATGCAGGTATGCAGAAAACAATTTTTGAACACACAGCACTTCAGATGGGTTACAGCAGCAGAAACAGACCACACCAGTTGCCACTCCCAGCAGCGAAGATCAAGAAACTGAGGCGACAATACAGCAAAACTGTTCACTAGAAGATTGTAAGATGTTTAATGGTACGATAAATCTGCTGCCACCTTTTTTGTTTTAAGAGCTTTTGAGTGTTTGCTCAACAAAGCAGAGCAAAAACAACTAAAGGAGCAATGCAAAGTTTTGTACAGTCTAGATATCTAACTGCACCCTGGAATAACTTATTTATTACTTGTTTTCAATTTGTGAATTGACAAAATTTATGACAGAAGGACTGAAACTGTTAATTCAACCCAACAGGCAAACAGTGCAAATAGTCTGACAAATAAAGGCAATATGTTTATAAATATAAGTTCATTAACATAATGTAACTAATATTATTTTATGTTGCCAAGGAAACAAATGTCACCCCCACTCAACATTATTTATTAAAGGTTATTCAACTGATTACATTTTATAAACAAAACTTGGCTCATGCTGACCAGTGTCTGATCTTTAAAATCATCTCTGTTCATCTGCTGTAGTTTTGTAGTCATATTTCTTGCACTGCTCCTCAGTCACATGACGACAGCTCACTGCTAACTGCAGGGGGATTGAGGCCACGCCCCCTACCTGTGCATTCCTCCATCAGGTGCACAGTTGATTTCTAGAACCCTGGACTATTGAGGACAGACATTGTGAAATGAAGCTGAAATTGTTCAATAAAATTATTCAAACTTGATGAATTCATTTCACAAAGGAGCTTGTCTGTGTGATCTTTGATATATCTGCATGGAGGTGATCTGTGTGATCTCTGATATATCTGCATGGAGGTGATCTTTGATATATCTGCATGGAGGTGATCTGTGTGATCTCTGATATATCTGCATTGAGATGATCTTTGATATATCTGCATGGAGGTGATCTTTGATATATCTGCATGGAGGTGATCTGTGTGATCTCTGATATATCTGCATTGAGATGATCTCTGATATATCTGCATGGAGATGATCTGTGTGATCTCTGAAATATCTGCATGGAGGTTGTCTGTGTGATCTCTGATATATCTGCATAGAGGTGATCTGTGTGATCTCTGATATATCTGCATGGAGGTGATCTCTGATATATCTGCATTGAGATGATCTCTGATATATCTGCATGGAGATGATCTGTGTGATCTCTGAAATATCTGCATGGAGGTTGTCTGTGTGATCTCTGATATATCTGCATGGAGGTGATCTTTGATATATCTGCATGGAGATGATCTGTGTGATCTCTGATATATCTGCATGGAGATGATCTGTGTGATCTCTGATATATCTGCATAGAGGTGATCTGTGTGATCTCTGATATATCTGCATAGAGGTGATCTGTGTGATCTCTGATATATCTGCATGGAGGTGATCTTTGATATATCTGCATGGAGGTGATCTCTGATATATCTACATGGAGATAATCTGTGTGATCTCTGATATATCTGCATGGAGGTGATCTTTGATATATCTGCATAGAGGTGATCTCTGATATATCTGCATGGAGGTGATCTCTGATATATCTGCAAAGAGATGATCTGTGTGATCTCTGATATATCTGCATAGAGGTGATCTGTGTGATCTCTGATATATCTGCATGGAGGTGATCTTTGATATATCTGCATGGAGGTGATCTCTGATATATCTGCATGGAGATAATCTGTGTGATCTCTGATATATCTGCATGGAGGTGATCTTTGATATATCTGCATAGAGGTGATCTCTGATATATCTGCATGGAGGTGATCTCTGATATATCTGCAAAGAGATGATCTGTGTGATCTCTGACATATCTGCATGGAGATAATCTGTGTGATCTCTGATATATCTGCATGGAGGTGATCTTTGATATATCTGCATAGAGGTGATCTCTGATATATCTGCATGGAGGTGATCTCTGATATATCTGCATGGAGATAATCTGTGTGATCTCTGATATATCTGCATGGAGGTGATCTTTGATATATCTGCATAGAGGTGATCTCTGATATATCTGCATGGAGGTGATCTCTGATATATCTGCATGGAGGTGATCTCTGATATATCTGCATGGAGGTGATCTCTGATATATCTGCATGGAGGTGATCTGTGTGATCTCTGATATATCTGCATGGAGGTGATCTCTGATATATCTGCATGGAGGTGATCTCTGATATATCTGCATGGAGGTGATCTGTGTGATCTCTGATATATCTGCATGGAGGTGATCCCTGATATATCTGCATGGAGGTGATCTCTGATATATCTGCATGGAGGTGATCACATCTGTAAATATGACTGAGGCTGTTCAGTCTGCATGCTGAGCCCCTCTGTGGCTCCGCCTCCATCAGCAGATCTGATGTGTGTGTGTGGTGTTTCCCTGCAGAGCACATGTTCACCACACATGCACGTGCCAGCCACCAACGCTCCCTTACAGCCAATCACGCCTCAGCGCTGCTGCCACCAAAGCTCCTGATTGGTGGGTTCTGCGAGACGAGGAGGATGAGCGTCTCAGTCTGCCTATGGTGCGGCGTCGGCTCAGAACAGTAAACACAGCCACTCGGTGACAGCGAGTCAACAGGGTTTCCCCCCCTCAGCTGTTAGACGGGCCCACAGCATGGAGGACCACATCAGGTCCTGGTCTGTTTTTCACATCCAAGTTCTGGGATCTGGTTTCTGATCTGGATGCTTGTTTGGTTTCTCCCCTCCAGTGTGATTTTTCTCTCACCCACACATTTGACTTTAATCCAAAAACTGGCATTATGAAACGGAGGAGCCTGGAGTTGTAGGTTTGTTGGACTGTTTGTCGTCACGTTTTTACGTCTAAAACCTCCTCGGATTAATCACTGCACTGCTGACTGCAGCCGTCGTGATCAGAGACCATTTCTCTAAGGTCAAAGTTTCCTGTAAAAAGAATCTTTACCTCCTGCAGAGACACTGGGGTGCCTTCAAGACTTTGATTTAGCCCTTTTTAAAACAAACAAATGTGATGTTTTAAAGCCTCAGACTGGAAGATTTCAGCACAATTAAAGCCTGACGAGCCCTGATGAAAACTAGACAGTAACTAAAAAAACCATGTGCACACGGACAAAAACTCAAACTAAATTAACTGACATTTTCATCAACAGATAAAAACTAGACTAAAATGTTTGACAGAGACTTAATCCAATCAGATCTAATTTGGTCATGTAGAAAGTAGGGACAAGTTAGGAATATATCCAATCACAGCTACTTTGGTTGTGTGGAAAGGTTGGATGAGTTCAGAGGGACATCCAATCACAGCTGCCTTAGCTTGGTGGTGGTGGGATAAGTTGTGGAGCGATCCAATCAGAGCTCCTCTCTTTATGAATTGATATATTCATGTAGAGCAGGTTCACTGTTTGTTGTCACTTCTGGTATTGTAACTGAGATGCTCTGCCAGGTAGCCTAAATAAAGGTGACTGCATTTCACACAAAAGTTCAATTAACTTTACTAGCATTCATAGATATTTGGTCAGATGTCAGATTGTCCGAACAGGCTTATGTACAACTTTTCAAGTTGTCGGTGTTGGTAGTAGAAAATCAACAATATAATGATGGTGGGAATGATGATCTCTTTCATGTTTACAACATAGAAGACCCGCATTATTCAACGTGTTGACGTCGGACGCCTGCCGACCAATCAATGTAAACTACAGAGACACGCAAAGCACACATTTGATGATGATATCACGGAGGTTCGTCATGTAAAGTCTGTTAGTCTGTTTGCAACAATGACAGTGTGCAACCCAAACAGACTGAACCAAATATATAAAACACAACAAAAACACAGACCTTGGTCTGGACCTTCAGGTGTGAAAACACCCTCAGATATGCTACCAGGAATGCCACCTTCAGTTGAGGCTTCTAATCAGGGTGTCGACAATCTTCAGGTACCCTGTGTTTACTGGAATGGATTCAACTGGGATGTGATGTAATTCCCAGTTCCCACATCAGAACTCCAATACAAGAAATGTACCAACAGCACCAATGTTCTATGGTTTGAATCCATGCTCCGCCACCTGTGAACACCTGCTGGCTCGGCTTTTAGTCGCCCAGCTTGGAGCACACAAACGGTTATGGTAAAGGGACTTGAGCTTCTCTAGCACTCTTTCTGCAGGAGCAAGTGGGGGCTAAGTGTCTTCCCCAAGAACACATCCACATGCCGCACCCTCGACCTTGCTATTGATGGCAGAGCAGATTCCCTGACTGAACCACATATGCCCCATGATGTGAGATTGTACGCTGTTTCTGCTATGTAAACAATAACAAACTGAAGTAGGTTTATTATTCCCAATTTACAAAAGACCTGCTTGGATCTGTCCCTCATTTTGGTAGACTTCCATACTCCTACCTCGTTTTGTAACAGCTTACATCCATAAATAAATGTGCCTGATGAATTTATTGTTTGGTGTTTGAAGTGAGATGTAGCTAAACTTGACCTGTTCCGGTTAGTATTGGTCTTGAACATTATTTGAGCTACAGCCTTCAGAAATGAGATAAAACTGCATCAGAAAAACTTTTAGTATTTTATTGTAGAAAGTAAACCAATGGTTGACCGTGTCTGACTCCCTAATAAAGCAGCAGTAGCTCAGTCCTAAAGGGCTTGGGTTAGGGACCTGGATCATGCAATTGCAGACCGAGCTCAATAATTCAGCTTAAAGCCTTACAAGATAAATCTGCCTGATTACAAACATGGAATCCTCAAGACAGACGTTTAAAATGTTCAGGTTTTAGGACCGATATGATATGCTGATTCTCTTGACTGTGATAAAATAATCCTAATCATCAGAGGTACCCTGACAGATTAAGAGTCAGTCATTATTGGCCAGTATTCATTAAAAATACACAATTGGCTGATCAGACTTAATACCTGTGGTCACCTGAAGCTAATATCATATAGCCTTTTCACACATACAATCCTGATATTTCCTGGGAAACATCTGAGTAACCTAACCAGATAATGCCCTGACCTTCCTGCTCACACTTGGCCCTCACAGCAGGGGGTTCTCCTGCAGCTTGCATGTCTGTCAATGGAGGAGTGGGAGGGGGGGAATACCAGCAGGTAATGATCAAGATCATTTCAAGGAGAAAAAACATGATGTTTGCATTAACACATGCAGCTCATCAGGGTAAATTCAGGATTATTTCAGGGTTTTTCTGCAAGTGTGTGAACAGTGTTTATGCGGCACATTCAGGTGTTAAACAGATACACCCCACTCATCATCCTCAAAACTTTATTTTCAGTTCATTTAAAATGATAAATCCAGTGTCAACATCTGCCAGAGACCAGGTTAAAGCTAACCAGCTAGCTGAAAGAGCTAAACTTCTGCATGTTGTGTTGCGTTGTTGTCCCCGGGTTGGGAAACCAAGCTCTATAAAAACAGTCTTTTTATTTCAGGGTTTCTGCTTTTATGATGGTGTAGAGAGACAGTAAATAGAATCAGAGGGAGGACGAGAGAGCAGGGAAGACGTGCAGTAAACTGGCCTCAGGCTGGAAATGAACCCAGGCCGCCCCCACAAAGTGAGAGCCTCGGCCTACAAGAGTCTGTGCAGGGACAGAACACCAGGTTTTCACAAGGAAACTAACACTTTAAGAGGTTCACATCCAACTTTCTGACCAACAGTTCTTACCATCAATCAATATTTCAAGATCAGTGGATCATTCATGACTGATGAGTTGGTCTTCTAAGGGTGTGAAGTTACATCTCTCTGCATCTTTCACAAAAATAACCAGGTTTACGATCTTTAATGACCTCTTAAAGAGAATTTTCTCTACTTATCAACACTTTTCTACACAAATGAAGAAGAAGAGATGTACGCCGCTAAATCGAGAGAGGACGATACGAGGAGGAGGAAAATACACCTGTAAGGACAATGCCAGAGATGGACAGAAGAAGAAGTCTGTGTTGAATAGTGGTATGGACAGCTGTTTGATCGATGATATCAAACGTAGTTCAGCTCAACTAGTACTCAAATCTGGAGTATATGTACTCAATTTTGGTCAACTAGTGCACAAGTAGACTTAACTAGTGAAGCACAAAGTGTCACTAGAACTACTGGTAGCCTTAAAAAATGTTACAAGGAAAATCTCAAAGCTTTACTAGTAATTCTAGTAATACAAAATTGTTTACTAGTGGAAGATTTTGTTTTACTAGTAAGGTCTAATCAAGCACCAATGTGCCAAAAAACCTCGTAAAACAAAATTTTTGTTTACTAGTACTACTAGTAAACTCAAAATATCGCACTAGTAGTACTAGTAGAGTGTTTTTAGTCTACTTGTAGTACTACTTAAGCCAAAAGATTCACTTGTAGTACTAGCAGACCTAATGCAAATGAAGTAGGAGGGATTATTACCAAATCCAGCACTCTGATTGGTTGTAACATTTTCAAAAGCCAATGGAAAGCCTGACTTTGCTTACTCCTGCCCCCTTATTAGCATATAAGGCTTACTAGTAGTACTAGTGAACATTTTAAATCCACTACTACTACTAGTAGATCCAAAACAGTCTATTAGTAGGACTAGTGACACTTTCTGATTCTCTAGTAAAGTGTACTTGTGCGCTAGTTGATCAAATTTGACTACTAGTAGAGCTGAACTACAGCTAATATCGCTGATATCAATTTTATGCCCTAACAGTAATATGGGGGGAAATAAAGAATACATATGTCTATTTTTAAATCACTGACAGCAGCAGCTCCTGGTTATTCACCATTTCCTTGGTGTCTGTGTACGTGTCGGTCAATATTTTGGGGCCAGGCAAAGATTCCCCCTGTGGAAACTTCCCAAAGGGGCGTTTCTGAATATGTGATGTCACAGTGGCCACCAAGCATAAAACAGGAATCACCCCTCCATACCAGCTTCACATCACGGTGTAAAACACAAATCTGATCATTTCCTGAGTGTTTCTTTCCAAAGCTTTGGGCTCAATGAGTTTGAAACCATGCGCCTTCAAACATCCACAAGTCCTTCAGGTAAACAATCAGGCTCACGCTCTCTGAAGGCGTTTGGCTGAGCGAACTCTGACTCTGATTCAGCCTCTACTGCCTTTAACACTTTTATAAACAAACATCGCCCTCGCCGTGACCCCCCCTCACCCTGCTCTGCACCCCCCTCCTCGCCCGGCGGCCCGGCTCCAGATGTTTCCACCCACCTTGCAGCCAAACATGAGGGAGATGGTGCTGTTGGTGCAGGCCACCTTGCAGTGGCACAGCATGGGCGAGAAGCAGTCCAGCTTCTTGGAGCCGCCAGGGGACATCTTGTCGGCGCCGGGGCAGTTGGCCGATAGCCGCCTCCTCCTCTGGGAGCGCTGTCGGCTCCTCCCGCGCCGCCTGGCTCCTCCGGCCGCCTCGGCTCCCCCTGCACCTCCTCCTCCGCCTCCAGCGCCATCCTCTCCACCTCCTCCTCCACTGCTGCTGCTGCTCCCTGCTCTCACCATCCGCCCTCATTCCTCGCGTCGCTCCATCGCAGCGGGGAGGAAACGACTCCCAGAGCTCTTCCTTCATTCAGGGAGAACCACCCCCCCTCCCCCTCCTTCTCGCCGCTGACCCCACCTCCTCCTCCTCCTCCTCCTCCTTCTTCTTCTTCTTCTTCTGGTAGAGAATATCCCTCTTCCTCTTGGCCTCCTCTCAGCTGCTCTCCTGGTCTCCTCTCTCCCTGTTGCGTTCACTCTCTCTCTCCCTCCACACTGACAGAGCTGTGATGATGATGATGAGAGCCGGGGCGAGCGGGCGGGCGAGCGAGCGAGCGAGCGTGATTGCATGTGTGTGTGGTGAGCTCTCCTCTGTGGGGGTGTGATTGGTCTCCAGGGAGAGGGGGTGGGAGCGAGAGAGGTTGGTCACATGAATCATCGGAAAGAGGAGGGCTGAACGAGAGAGAGAGAGAGAGGGAGAGAGGGAAAGAAAGAGAGAGAGAGTGGGGGTGTATCCTCAGGGAAGGTAGAGTGATGTAGGACAGAGTCAGTGATGTGGAGAAGAGGAGGAAGAGGAGGAGATGAAAAGGAAGAAGAGGAGGAGCAAAAAGAGGAAAAGGAGGAGTCAGGCGGCGAGGAAGAGGAGGAGGAAGAAAGGTCAAGGGGGGACATGGAGGCCAAGGAGGAGGAGGAGGTTTTGGGATTTTACCGATGCTAAATCAATACCTTTAAATGGTGCCCAAACGGCTCCTGGATCAATACTTGTGTGAGAAAAAAGAGCACCAATGATATTTAATCTAGTTTCAGCCACTATGAGGATGTTTCAGGTGAAGGCAGAGAGCGGTCAGCACCTTCTCCCAATATTAAGCTCACTCTTGGACCAGACAAACTTCAGTTCACATTTTTGGAAAGTTCAGTTGATTTATGGTGGTGTGAAAGCTCTCATGGACTCCAAACTCTGGTCGGCCTGAAAACAGGGGGTTTTGGTTTGCTTCCAAGCAAAAGAGAATTTGGTTCAAGGCGGGTGTGAAAGGCCAAACAAGGACGAAACGAGGCAAAAGAAACAAAAGGTGGGGTTTGTGATTGGATTTGGCCAATTCTAGTTCTGCTATAAGACCAAATTGACCATAACTGGTAAATATATTTGGGACAGACTTTAACTTTAACTGGGAGCAACTCTTCGTTGGAATTTTGTTGTCATCAACAAATAAGAAAACTAAGTACTTGTTTGCAGTGTTGAGCATCGCTGCCCAGAAGGCAATTACCAAAAAATGGCTTAAGTCAAAAGTTCCAACTTTAGACGACTGGTACAATATCATTTATGAAGAAATGGAACGAATCACCTTTTCATTGAGACTTCAAAAAAAAAAAAAAAAAAAATTCATGAATTGTGGGAAAGATGGAAACTCTATATCCTCCCTAAATGCCCCTTTTTTGTTTAATTTCATATCTATTTTACAGACCTCTAGTTGAAAATATTTACTTTTGTTTTATCAGAATAGAGACACCCCATGTTCTAATGTTAAGTGTAATTCTGGTGGTTGTTAATTCTCCTCATTTTGATGTATTGTGTATTTTATTGTGAAAATGAAACTGATAATAACAAAATAAATAAAAAAAAAAGAATTTGGCCAAAGATCACAACGGTAAGATGGGTGATGGTTGTACTTGAAACAGCCTACTACATACTTGAGCTGTCACCTTGTCCTCTAAAACAGGGGTTAGCAACTGGCGGCCCTGGGGCAAAATGTGGCACTTCACCTCATTCATCAATTAAGTCATAACTTAATCCAGTTATTTCCTACTTTTAACTGGATCAACCACTAAACTGAAAGAAAACTGATAGCATTTACTATTTACACAAGGCCAACACTTCACTCTTTGGGATGTAAATCAAAAAATATTTCCAGTTGAGAATTTATTAAAAACTCCCTCAACAGATCAAAATCATATGTCCTTTCACTTTGAAGGAGGTCACGCTCTCACAAGAGGCAGTCGGCAGGAATGACAACAAAGAAGTCAAAGATACATTATGGCACCCAGGCAGCAGAAGTGGTCAGAGTTGTGGATTAATTTTAAACAATAAAGATGCTTTTTGCACGTTCAGAGGGTAAAAACAACTTGCAGAAGCATTCATTGATGCAGAACATACTGATATTGTGGGAAATGAAATCCTGCATAAGCCGACATTAACTACTCCTATCTACGCTGCTTCACACCATGAGTCGAGAAAGTGAATCCCTCAAAAGAAGTTGTTGTTTTGTGCTTCCAGATGGACCAAAGTGATGAAATCTTTAAAAAGCTGACACTCATCAGTGCATTTGGTGATGGGCTCACCAGCTGACGATGGCCGACCTCTGCTCAGGCTGAGCGAAGGGTTCGACCTCCCTCTGAGAGAGAGGGAACACCGCCTATCTCATCTGAACCAGTGTGTGATAATGAGGCCGAGCTCGACCTGGGTGGAGACGACAGGAAGTCCAGACGGGCCTCCAGAGAGGGACGACCAAAAAACTACAGAGTGAGTCTTCTGTTCGCTCTCATCTGATCATCTTTTAACTCACACACACCAAAAAACACAAACAAACACACACACTGCTTCTGTGTGCTGTTAGTCACTCAGGAAGAGGAGGAGATGAGAGGAAACTGTGAGGAGTGAGAAGAAGAAGAAGAGAAGGCTCTTTCTGTGGCTTACAGAGGATTATTAGGATGTTTTTAGTTTTGATAAATGACTGACAGCTGACAAAAAAAACAAATCAGGAATAAAGCTCTATTAGCACTGTCCATCAGTCCTCTACACAAAAACCTGTAGGCTAAAGCAGTGGCTTTCAAAGAAGGGACCTGGAGCAGAGACGGGACAAATCTACAGTGTCACTCGGGGTGTCAAAATAATCTTAAATGTATGCATTAATGCAGAGATGGTCGAACTGCAGCATCAGTTGAATTTCTGAGGAGGAAAAAGCAAGTACATGAAGATGAAACCTGTTAAAATTACCATTGTTATTTTTTTTTTAATTTAATTTCAAGTAATTTCTGTCAAACCAAACCACTGGCCAACAAAACAACAGACATTACAACAACAGACAAAACACTAAACAAGACAACTACCTCGGTTTGAAATGGGGGTGGAAGAAGCAGGGCTTATCTATTTCCAACTCCAGTTATCACAAATAAATAACCAACACAACAAAAATGAACCCAAAATTAAATTGCTCTCTTTGACCTTCCTTCCTGAGCAAACAAAACAAAACTTCTTTTATGACCCTCCCTCTCACAAAATAAAATGTGGATGTTGCATGGTTAAAGGTTATTTTTCGCTTTATAAATTATTTGTGCTGTTTTGAATTTTACCAGATCCTTAAACTTCAATGCAGATGCTCTCAAAAACATTCAAGACATTTTTGCTGCAGCTGATCTCAAAAGTCTTTCTAACTACAGATGGAAATCAAACTCCAATTGAGAATCAATAAGAAACAGCTGAAAGAATCGATATCATAAGTGTTTTTGATTCCTTCCACAAGTATCCGGTACCCTCACAAATCCAGGATGTCTCGTCACAGACAGCTGGCCCAAAACGCATCGAAGAAGCAATCAGGTAGACAGAAGGAGCCAACGGTGTGGCCTAATTTATCACACCATGTCCTGCGATTTCAATCAAAGGTGGAAACACCAACAACAGACTGAAACAGGTTGTGCCTTCCCAAACACTTCCTATGGGCTGTTAACCAGATGGACTAGTGAGATATACTGTACAGTCCATCTGTGTCAAGATAGTACCTCAAACAACTCCCTAAAAAAAAAAATCACAAACTACCCCTTTAACGTCCCACAGCACACTTGTGACTATGATGGAGCAGCCCAAGTGTTTGGTTACATCGAGATCCCTGATCCACGTGTTCAGGGCAGATTTAAGTTCAGGCATCCAACTGAAAAATTATATATATATAAAAAGATATCATTAAATTCAGTGAGGCAGAAACAGGCGATAAAGTTCTTTCCTGATTCTGTGTTTTAGAAAATGAAAAGACATCTGAGCATAAAATTAATATAAACCATAGTTCAGCTTTACTAGTACTCAAGTAAATTAAAGATAAAGTAAAAAGTAAATTATAAATTAAAAAAATAAATAAAATAAAATAGGTAAAATTAAAATAAGTAATAAATTATCTACTAGTACACAATGCGTTACTAGTGGTGCGAGTAGACTTAAAAAATGTCACTAGTGAAAACTCAAAGCTTTACTGGTAGTACTAGTACCACAAAATGGTCTACTAGTAGATGATTTTGCTTAACTAGTAAGGTCTACTCATCATATATGTCTGTATTTGACCTGTCTGTAACTACTAATTATGGCTTTCATCTTGTTTTATTTTCCTCTTTCTGTTGTCTTTCTTGTACCACTGTTGATGTTCTATTTCACAAATAAAAAAAATAAAAAAAACTTGACAAGTAAAACAAAATTTTCCTTCACTAGTACTACTAGTAAACTCTAAATACCTCACTAGCAGTTTGTTTTTATTCTACAACTAGTACTAGTAAAGCCAAAATATTTCATTAGTAATGCTAGTAGACCTAATGCAAATGAAGTAGGAGGGATTATAACCAAATCCAGCACCCTGATAGGTTGTAATTCTTTCAAAAGCCAGTGGAAAGCCTGAATTTGCGTTTTCCTGTTCCATTATTAGCATATAAGTCTTACTAGTAGTACTAGTGAACATTTTTAAGTCTACTAGTAGTACTCCTAGAACCAAAAGAGTCTATTAGTAGTACTGGTGCCACTTTTTCCTTCACTAGTAAAGTCTACTTGAGTACTAGTTGACCAGATCTGAGTTCTAGTGAAGCTGAACTACAGTTGATATCACTGATATCAGTTTTATGCCCAAACAGCTCTCCACGTTTGGGCTCATTGTTGTCATATTGAACACTGGCACACACTTTTTGGTCCATGTTGCCTGGCCTTAGCTGAAGCCTTTATCACAGCAAATCCTACTTTAACAGTTTGCACCAATTATCCTCAGACTGGTTTCACCGCATAATTACCACAGCCTGAGTCACACACACATAAACACACATGCGTCATTCACTCCCCGCACACTCACATACATATGCACACTCAGTGACAGTGATGGCGACTGACAGGTTCAGATCAGACGGCCTCCTTCTAAATTTACCCCGCCGTTTCCACACTCAACACGCTCCAGACACAAACGCCAAAGATACATACGTGTGTGAGGGGCAATGTGTGAGGGCGGGCCTGATGTGACCCCGAACAGGAAATATTATAAAGGGTCTGTCTTTGTTGAGCCTCTTTAAATATTCTGTCTGATACAAAAAGCTGTTTGAAAGTTTCTCTGATAAATAAAGACATGTCTGTGACATTTACTTTCATATATGATTTGTTTTATTCCACCATGCAGTCAGGTTAAAAACTGAGGGGGTGGCTCCCCCTGCTGGACTGAAGGGTTAACAGCAGTGTTCACTTCCTTACACCGTCTTAAAAATACTCACTTTACGTGACCCTGTACAAGCCATGCAAATGCCTATGAACAATACAATAAATTCATCTGAAATAAAGGAGTACATGTGGGCAATTAATCAAGTTTTTATCTTAACTACAGTGGCTGCCTCACACAACAATGACACTGAATGATTAAAAAGGTGGCGTGGCATCTGTCAACCTAAGGGATTTTTTTTATACTGTTTTTATTCACTTTTTTCAACAAACATAAACACAGAACAATCAGTACAAGCATACATACAGTCAAAAAGATCACAAGTCAATAAATAAATACAATAATAAACAAATATTAATACTAAATAAGTATATAAATGAAAAATAAGTAGTAACATAATAATGAGTAAGAAAGAAAACAAAAATAATAAAAATATAATTACATTTTAAAAAAGAGGGGAAGGCGTATAAATATACAAAATGTAACACCAATGCTAGTATCTGCTCTTATAAATTGTTGTTGTTTGGATCAACACCCAACATAATGACTCTTAAATCTGTGGGACTCTACCATGCAGCACTGCTGGGACCAATCGTTGAGTAGTGAGAGTACAATAGAGCACCTATCCCTATCCAATGCCAACCAAGTAAAGACTCAACCATCTCATACACTAAACATCTGGTTTAATGTAATTCAACAACATAAATCGGCAGGAGAAGAAAAACTGCTGCGCAGGATGGCACACACAGACAGATTCAGGACATCTTTAATGGACAGCAATCAAGAACGGTAAAAAAACAAGTTTTCAAAAAGTAAAGGAAAGACATGGACTAGCAAACAGATTTTAAGACATCTTTAACTGTGAGACTAAAGACACACAAAAACTGATAGAAATAATAATAAAAACGTTTACAGGGAAAAACTTCAAAATAATACAAATGCTCTGCCAAGCCTTAAGAGACGGAAAAAGCCTCCACCATATAACTGAAGAGGAAATGGGAAAAGGATCTAGATACTGGAATCACTACAGCTCTACAAACTCAAGGATAAGGAGGAAAATCTGGTGCTGTATTTAGTTACACCACAAATAAAGAGCAAACAAACTTCTGGGGACGCCAAGAAGTGCAACCACACTGGGTGAAGATAAATGTAATAATTAAAAACACTTATAGATACCATGGACATATGAATGACCATGTAAATGTGGGTGATAGATATCTGAATTAACATACTGGAGATAACTTTACACGTTCAGATGTTCAGACGTCAACCATCTTACTTTGGGCGGTTTCCTCGTCCTAGTTTAAAGTAATTAATTATGATTTAATGAAACCAATATGAAATATACAAGAATAATGAAGTTTACCATGATAATGCAAAGTTGGGATCCAAACTTCAACAGTTTCATTCATGTGAATTATCCCTATTTCATATGATTTCCCTAGTATCACTCATAATTTCCTCTTATTAAATTTATTTATTTATTCAGTCCTTCTTGTTCTCTTTCCTTAAGCTTCATTGTAGAAACAAAAGTGAAGAGAATCTTTGATTAATAAAAGCACCATCTTTAAAGCACATTAGGAGCCAAATGACAAGCTCCAGTTATTAGAAGTTTACCATGTAAAAGCTGTTTGTGTAATGTTTAGTTAGTTAATATGAAACTAGGAAAGTCTGAGAGTCTTAATGAACTCCATAAAGAGTTTTAAACAAAGTTTGGTCAGCTGCCATAGAGAGGAGGAACCAGCAGGGGGCAGCACATCCTCAGAGAGACCGTTGGGCCGCTCGTCTGTTTCCATGCAGGCCCTCCCTCCTCCTGGATTCAGTTTATTTCTTTAAGTTCTTAGTTTGTTTGGAAATTGATAAAAAAGGACGGATGATATTTAAACTCTGAACAACTCAGTTTGTTCAAAGATATTAAAGAAGTTAAAGTTCATGACTCTGTAGGTGTTACTGCATGAGATAGATTTTGTTCAAATACCTGATATGCTAATGGCTTGTTTCTCCCACAATTCTTTGAATTAAGCAGAGAGTTTGGCAGCATGTGCAGCATTAGTGTCTGTTTTCTGAACAGAGAGAGAACTGAACTGTGACTGTTGCACATGTCAGACTCACACACAACCACGCTTAAATATATATATATATATTTATTTCCTAATCTCTCTTATTCTGCCATAATTATTTTCATTATTTATTTTGATTTAGGATTTTTTTATATGTTTTATTTACTTCTCTATTTATTATTATTTCTCTGTATTGCTTTGTTTTTATTGGTTTTCATTATTTTCTGCCTACTTTACTGCAAAGCACTTTGGTAGGTTACTGGCTGTCTTAAATGTGCTATATAAAGATGACGTTGACAATGTAGATCACATAATTGTTTATTATTATTAATTTATTTGTTTATTTATTTAAAGGATAAGTTCGGTTTCTACAGCTTTCACATAGTTTATAGAATGAAGTAGATCAATATACTCACCCAGAAGGCTTTCCTGATCCAAACAGTGCTTCGGGAGATATTTAGATCCAAAATCGAGCGGCGGACATCCGTAAAATGGTAGCAGACGGGGCATGTATAGCGCCGCTCCTAAAACTGCATTAATCATCCAAAAACTCATTAGTTTCACCAACATTTCATCATGGTCCGCTCGCGTTACTCCTCCACAACAGTCCGGTGTCACTCCATCCATGTTTTTGTGACTGTGCTGACCTCTGAACTGAAAAGTTTCTTTCCGGTTGCACGCATGCGCAGTACGGCTCATTGTTTCAGCGGCGAGCGGTGGCTACACAATAACTTTCCTCTTCCAGTTTTGTGCAAAATGGACGAATATCTATCGGATGAAGATGTTGTGGACGAGAACTTTGAATATGATGGGTGTCCTTACAGTTTCGAGCCAGAGTATACAGATGAGGAGCTCATCGTAAGGAGGACGCGGAGGCAAGAAACTTTTCAGTTCAGAGGTCAGCACAGTCACAAAAACATGGATGGAGTGACACCGGACTGTCGTGGAGGGGTAGCGCGAGCGGACCATGATGAAATGTTGGTGAAACTAATGAGTTTTTGGACGATTAATGCAGTTTAAGGAGCGGCTATACATGCCCTGTCTGCTGCCATTTATACGGATGTCCGCCGCTCGATTTTGGATCTAAATATCTCCCGAAGCACTGTTTGGATCAGGAAAGCCTTCTGGGTGAGTATATTGTTCTACTTCATTCTATAAACTATGTGAAAGCTGTAGAAACCGAACTTATCCTTTAATATTACTATCATTATTGTTACTAATATTTATGTATTTATATTTATTTCAGTCTATATTCTCAGTTCAGAGGATGTTTACTGTTTATTATACTTTTTTTTTAAAATAGATCAGATTGAAATTATGTCACTGTACACTAACTATATGTGAATGTTTAATGCCTGAAGCTGCTCTAATAAAAACATCTGACAAAAAAAAATGCAAACAATCCTTTTAAAACCACAACAAACTTTCCCCTCACACCTCCAGAACTTAATGATATTCTGGGGGCCAGATGTGATGCTGTGGAGGGCCTGATGTGGCCCCCGGGCCGCCTGTTGATGATCACTGGTATACAGGTATGTCCTTGTACCCATTGTGGGCAAAGTTACAGAAATATAATAATAGTAAAATTATTATGAAAATTTTTTTAAAAGAACATTTTTTCACCTTTGAAATAAATCGAGAGAAAGTGATAGGGAAGTATATATCCATTAAATCAATTACTAGGATTATTTTCTGAAGGTTTAAAAATTGAGATAAATTTTCTTCACTTATTCCAATTGTAAGTTGCTCTAATGTTTGAAAATATAAATTCTGAAAAATGTACAGTTTTCATAATAGTAGGCCCTGTCAGGTTTTGCACAAGCACTTTTATAGGCTTGTTAGTGTTTTTCTAAATGAGATTAAATTTTGTCTGGTGTTAATATACAGTGGAAATACCTCAGCCTTCAGTGTTTATGTAGACAAACCTGCCTACGTTCCAACTACATAGTCGACATTTTATGACACACACTTTAACTTGAAGGGGGGAAATTCTGTTTGGTTTGGGAATATATTTGACAGCATTAAGGCAAAACTTGATTCATGTCACTTTTGTGTCACTGGGAATTTTTTGTTTTTGTTTTGTTGAGAGGGAAAATGTAGATTAAAACCATAAACTGTGTGTTGTGGAATTTTTTTGTGCATTTGTGTGTGGTTGTTTTGTTGCAGGTCTGTTTTCAGGCTGTATTTTTGTCCCAGATCGCGGTCTGGCAGGGATGTGTTGTCGACCCAGATGGCGAGGCGTTGCCCAAAGGTGGGGGAGTTGGGGGGGGGGGGGGGGGGGGTACATCAGAGCCTTTCTCATTTTGGCCTCCGTTCTGTATCTGCAGCCTCCCTCTGCCTACCCAGAATCCTTTGTGCTGATGGGGAAACGGCAGAAATATAAGGCTGAAATTTACATCATGTTTCATAATGTGATTTAACTTCTGTGAATTTATCAAGTGTTCTGATTTTTTGTCTTGAAACTATAATGTGTAAATCATTATTACAGATATTTTTTTAATCTTAGATATGCTGTCACTCTAAATTGACATGTTCCCTTCTCTATGATGTTTCATCTGTGTGAGAAACAGGCGTAAAACATAAAAAAACAACTCATCATTCTCTCAAAATGATCATGTTGATATTTCAGCCAATATAATAGAAATAAAACGCTCGACAGAGTGGCAGAAGTTATGATTTCTACAGATGCAGATATTTCTCTCTTTAAGCCATTATCTGCAAATAACGAAATTCTGCTCATAACAAAGTGCATCCCTGGTTTTAATTCATCCATCCATCATCTTTCAAGCTGGAATGCCTAGAGAACCCATGCATGCACGAGGAGAACATGCAGACTCCACTCAGAAAGGCCCTGACCGACACGGGGATCGAAGCCATCTTGCTGCGTGCACTCCCTGCTGCACCACCGTGCAGCCCTGGCGTAAATCATTATAACTAATAAAGGAATGCTGTGCTGTAAAGTTTATAACTTTGATTAACCCTTTCATCAGCTGAAACTGATTTGTTTTATCAAGTGTGGCATTGATAAGTCCACAGACTAGGGCTGTGCAATATCGATTAAACTGATAAATTCGAATTAGTTTCTGTAGAAGATTTCAAAATGAAAAATTGAGATTTTTTTTCTTTACTTACTTTTACTCCAATCATAAGTTGTTGCAATGTTTGAAAATATAAATACTGAAAATGTACAGTTTTCATAATAGTAGGCCCTGTCAGGTTTTGCACAAGCACTAATATAGGCTTTTTTTTTTTTTTTACATGAGATTAAATTTAGATCAGAGTGTTAATATACTGTGAAAATACCTCAGCCTTCAGTGTTCATGTAGACAAGCCTGAAGTACATGATCAACATTTTATGACAAAAATTACAGCATGTATTTTAACTGTAAGAGAGAAAGTCTGTTTAGTATTGGAACATATCTTGATAACTTAAAGACAAAAACTTGATTCATATAATTTTGTGTCACTTGGAGGGTGTTATCTTTGTGAGAGGGAAAATATCGATTAAAATCATTAATCAAGTTTTGTGGAAAACAATCTGGATTTTATTTTTAGGTCATATAGCCTAGCCCTACCACAAACTGATTAGCTGATTGGGTAATGGTACAGTAAGACGACTGACTTGATAGTTTAGGAAAAATTTCAGCTCAGTTGAGCACTGTTTGTAGTGCTGTGTAATGAGGGCCAACGACGGCAGGTAGGCTTGTATTGAAAATATTAACACAGTGAAATATCTTGATTTATTCCTTGCCAATACATTTTACTGAATCAAAACTGCCTCAAAAGCAGTAAAATATCATACATGGTTCATTTCAAAAGGCGGCAGCAGGAGCACACATCCCAAATTCATGTTTATACATCCTAATCTGGGTGGGGTCTCTGCTCGGTCAGTCAGAGATATGAGAGACTCACTAAATGTATAAAAACATTAAAGCATATTTATGTCACATTAGTGTAGCACCAACAGATGTTAGTAACTCCTTCATGTTTGTAAACACATCCTAATCTCAGTGAGGGGAGGGGGAGCTCTCTGCTCGGTCAGTCAGAAGTATGTGAGACATAAGCTCTGGGCATAGCTCAAGTCATATGAAGAGTAAATACAGACTTTGAGCTTAAAAGCTGATCCTGTCATATTTAAGACCCCTTTTCTGCACGTCATTGTTAACTTTACTGCTGCATCCCAGGACGGAAACAGGGGGTCGAAATTCAACATGCACACATTAGTCATGCATCGCATAAATTGTGGCATTGATAACTCTGTCAGCACCATTTTTTCAACATTGCCTGTTTAAAAAAGTCTCTAAAAACTGAACCTGCAAGGTGCAGCAACTTTTCCTGGAACCATGAGAAAAGGCTGAAGCTCTGGTGAAGTGAAATAACAGCAGGACAGACAGGCCTGAGGTCATATGGAGCTGCAGCGTTCAGGAGAAAGTGCCTCCACATGTTAGAGCTCTCAACGGGCCGACAGAGGAAGTCAATCAAAGTGCCAAAGACTTCCTGTTCGGAAAACAAACGCCACCGCTATTGTCGCAGAGTACACACACACACACAGAGCTCCTCGCTCTCCCCTTTTTCCTCCCCTCTCTGCAGTCCCTCTTCATCTCCTCCTCCTTTTACCCCCACCCGTTACTCCCTCTGGTTTATCACCTACATCCCTCTCTCTCCTTATTTTCTGCCCTCTCTTCCCTCCTCTCTAAAACACATCAAACTCTCTCCCTGCCTCACCCTTTCCACCCCCTCCCTCTTAAACACACATAAACTCAGAGGGGAATCCATTATTCAGCGGCTGCAGCAGATATGACAGTTCGGTTTAACATGCAGGAGAAACCACAGAGACTCTCCATCAGCATGGATGTGAACGGGGGAGGAGGGGGAGGCCCGGGGGAGGCCCGGGGGAGAGACTGTTAAACACAAGGAGATCAGAGAGGAAGACCAAAAGCAGCAAAACCTCTAAACTAGGGATGTACCATCATCTGAACAGCACCGGCAGATAACTGGCTAAAAATCTGATTATCAATATGTGAACATTTTGGCAGATACACTTTATTGCCAAAAGTATTATATCCAAATAATCAGAATCAGGTGTTCGAGTCACTTCCATGGCCACAGGTGTATAAAATCAAGCACCTAGGCATGCAGACTGCTTTAACAAACATTTGTGAAAGAATGGGTTGCTCTCAGGAGCTCAGTGAATTCCAGCGTGGAGCTGTGATAGGATGCCACCTGTGCAACAAATCCAGTCGTGAAATTTCCTCGCTCCTAAATATTCCACAGTCAACTGTCAGCTGTATTATGAGAACGTGGAAGTGTTTGGGAATGACAGCAACTCAGCCACGAAGTGGTAGGCCTGACTGACGGAGCGGGGTCAGCGGATGCTGAGGCGCATAGTGCGAAGAGGTCGCCAACTTTCTGCAGAGTCAATCTCTACAGACCTCCAAACTTCATGTGGCCTTCAGATCAGCTCAAGAACAGTGCGCAGAGAGCTTCATGGAATGGGTTTCCATGGCCGAGCAGCTGCATCCAAGCCATACATCACCAAGTTCAATGCAAAGCGTCGATGCAGTGGTGTATAGCACGCCGCCACTGGACTCTAGAGCAGTGGAGACGCGTTCTCTGGAGTGACGACGCTTCTCCATCTGGCAATCTGATGGACGAGTCTGGGTTTGGCGGTTGCCAGGAGAACGATACTTGTGGGACTGCATTGTGCCAAGTGTAAAGTTTGGTGGAGGGGGATTATGGTGTGGGGTTGTTTTTCAGGAGCTGGGCTTGGCCCCTTAGTTCCAGTCAAAGGAACTCTGAATGCTTCAGCATACCAAGACATTTTGGACAATTCCATGCTCCCAACTTTGTGGGAACAGTTTGGAGCTGGCCCCTTCCTCTTCAGACATGACTGTGCACCAGTGCACAGAGCAAGGTCCATAAAGACATGGATGACAGAGTCTGGTGTGGATGAACCTGACTGGCCTGCACAGAGTCCTGACCTCACCCCGATAGAACACCTTTGGGATGAATTAGAGCGGAGACTGAGGGCCAGGCCTTCTCGTCCAACATCAGTGTGTGACCTCACAAATGTGCTTCTGGAAGAATGGTCAAAAATTCCCATAAACACACTCCTAAACCTTGTGGACAGCCTTCCCAGAAGAGTTGAAGCTGTTATAGCTGCAAAGGGTGGACCGACATCATATTGAACCCTATGGATTAGGAATGGGATGTCACTTAAGTTCATGTGCGAGTCAAGGCAGGTGAGTGAATACTTTTAGCAATATAGTGTATTACAAGACAATATTTCAACTCATCATCACCAAATTTCCAGTTCTATATATCAAAAGAATAATTTATTAATCCAAAAAATGATTTTTTTCATCCTACATGTACAAGAGGACGTCACAGTTTGGAATTATCAACGGATAGGATATCATCAACATCCAATATTGTACATCCCTACTCTAAACCACTCCAGTCAACAACAAACTATGTAAAAATTATTTGTTTCCTTTGCGACAAGCTGATAAATCAAGCTCTCCATACATAAATATTTATTTAATACAAACATACAAGGTAAGACAGTATCCTTTTTATCAGGTTTGGGCATAAATATATTTATATACCTATATAATCACAATATTTCATGGTATTTATATATGATTTTAAAGCAATATCTTAATATTTTATTATTCAATAATTTATAGAAAATTTGTTTTTTTACAGTTCAGACTATTTGCCTCTCTGCCAAATTGATATATCACTGATTTTTATGCACACAACAGGACTGGACAATTAACTCAAATTAAATTTTACAGTATAGTTACTTCTTCCCTCAAATATGAAAACCAAAAAAACTGAGATTAAAATGATTGTATGACATATGTCAATTCGACTTATCTCACCACATTATGAATTTCAGTAAGGATGTAAGAAATTACCGAAACGCCAGTATATTGCGATATTTTGTGGCGCAATACAACATCAATATTTTTAAAGCAATTTCTTAATATTTTATTATTCAGTAATTTATATAAAATTCTGGACTCTGTTTCTCTGTTATATTTATTATTATTATTTCTGTCACTGGGACTTACAACTTACTTCATAAATTTTGCAGAGACCATGATTTATTTAAAAACACTGATTAGAAACTGAATATTTATGCATACAACAGGGCTGGGTAATTTATCTTATGTAATTATGATTAAATTCATACATTTTTTATTGGTGGAGTGTTTTAAGTCTCGTCTTAAGACCAATTTTTATTCCCTGGCATTTAACTTTGCATGAGTTTTGTGGTCCTCTTTGTCATTTATTTATTTTACTACGTTTAACTACTACTTTTATTTATTTTACTGTGTTTATCTGCTTGATTTTATTCTTGTATTTATAGCATCGTTTTAGACTTATGCACTTATTTGATTATTTATCCCTTACTGAAATATGTAAATGTTTATTTTATTGTTTTTATGATTCTATGTACAACACCCTGGAGACGTTTTTGTTGTTTAAATGTGCTATACAAATAAAGTGGATTGGATTTATTTCAACAGAGGTCCAAGAAAGCACTGTTACACCAATATATTGTGATATTTTGTGGTGCAATACTGTATCAATATTATAAAGGACAGTTTAGATATCTTATTTGTTAGTATTTTACAAAAATTCAGGGTTTTTGTTTTGCATCACTGTCTCTCTGTTATCTGAACCATGTGTCCTTCTTGGGACCAGGATGTTTCTTTGTTATATTTGTGATTATTTCTAACTCTGGGGCAGAAAATACAGTTTACTGAAGCTAAAAGGAACACACCCGATACAAATAAAACTGAATAAAACATTTTTAAAGCTCATTGTGTCATCTTAAAAACTATTAAAAAGACTAAATAATGACATTGTGTCTGTATAGCTATATATATTGTATCACCAGACCATTGCTAAAACAAACTTGGATTACTGCGTATCAACATTTAGCTCAAACATTTCAGTCTGACTTTTGTTTGTTGTTTCCCAGCCATAGTTTCTTTTTTGGATTTTCCGTCACAGGAGGTCAAACGTCCCAACATCCAGAAAGATCTCTGAACAAACGCACGGTTTTCCTCCTCGCTCTCTGGGTTTCATCTCCCGTCCCACGCCTTCCCAGCATGCTCTCTGTTCCTCCTCCCCTCTCCCCTGTCCTTCTGTCGGCCTCACCTCGCTGCAGTCTGCTGGCAGCCTGCTCGCACACATGTGCGTTATACATGCTTGGGTGCTCCTCCTGGCGGTGTCCTCCCGCAGGGCGCTCCAGGCACGAAACAAAGATTTTAAAGTTCCTGTTGGAGATGCCGCCCTGCAGACGCCACGCCATGTTTTTAAGGAAATGTTAACCTCTGACCTCCGTGCAGACGCTGTTGGTGTGCCCTGAGCAAACTGAAACATCTCTGATAAATCCGGATTAAACAATGAACCATCTGTACTGTAATATTTTTATAAGTAAATGTTTAAGTGGTCAGAGTCAGGAGCACAGACGGAAACTTTAATGTTAGCAAACACATGAGTACCCTGATCCACCTCTGTTCTCACTCCGTCTCAAATGTTCTGGTGGAGCTCCTGTCACTGAAATGCCCCAATCATTGATTGATTGATTGACTGATTGATAGAAAGATCTGCTTTACTGATCTTAAACTGGGTAGCAGCTTGTTATCAAGTAATGGCAGAAAATACACACCAAATTAGGGCCACAAAAGTCGATTTTCGATTTCAGTTGATTTTTTTCCCACTCAAAAAAAAAAACCTCCCAGTGCCATAGATATAACATGAATCAAGTTTTGCCTTAATGCTGTCAAATATATTCCCAAACCAAACGGAATTTCCCCCCTTCAAGTTAAAGTGTGTGTTAAAATGTCCATTATGTAGTTGGAACGTAGGCAGGTTTGTCTACATAAACACTGAAGGCTGAGGTATTTTCACAGTATATTAACATGAGACAAAATTTAATCTCATTTAAAAAACACAAACAAGCCTATAAAAGTGCTTGTGCAAAACCTGACAGGACCTTCCATCATGAAAACTGTAAATTTTCAGTATTTACATTGGAGTCAGTCACGAAAAAAATCTTGGTTTTTAATTTTTAAGTCTTCTGCAGACAGTAATTCAAAATAATCAATTTAATCAATATACTGCCCAGCCCTACACCAAATAAGCTCTTTAAAGATGTAAACAAAACAGCATAAACTTATGGAGGGTGTGCATTAATGTCACAATTTGTGTGATGTATGGGCATCTCCACTAAGAGTTTTGGAGGACGTTAAGTCATAAATATCAGTGGATACAAACAGAGAAATGCTTTAATTTATCTGAAAAGTGCAGAGTTTACAGTCATTTTCACTCAACCGTTGTTTCCTGAAAAAACAATAATTGGAAGTCATATTAATTTAATTATTTCATTCATTCTTATTAAATCTGTTGAATTACCTTTTTAAGATTGTTTATTGCCAAACCAGCTGTTGTAATCAGATCAGACATTAATGTTTGAAAAAACAGCAGAAACCAGAGGACAGAGAGAGGTGGGGTTCATATTTAATATTGTTATTATCAGTTGGTGCAGCATCACAGCTTTGTCATTATTATAAACCTGACAAACATTTTGTTAGGGAACTCATTTGGTATTGATATTTTAGGGGAGTAATCAATACCAAAAGAAAAAGAGGGTGAAAGCATCCATACTTAGAGGGGCACCACAAAATTCACCTTCAATACAATTTTATTAAAACCAGTTATTACAATTTATTTGCAAAATGGAAAAGCTCACATTGATTCAAAAGTAAAGTAATGCCAAATTAATATGACTCCAGATGATAATAACAAATAAGTTATTATTTATTTACTTATTTAAGGGTGTTTATATTGTTTTCAGATTTTTGTGTATTTATTGCTAAATTGTTAAGCATGTAAACTGGGTGACATGTCATGAATTAAAGACAATGGTATAAACGATGCTATCTGATTTCTTTTGTATGTAAATCGCCGATGGAGGAGGGTGCCATGTAAAATCTCTCCAAGGGCACCACATCGGTTAGGACCCAATAGCTGCACTAACTAAGCTCAGCTACTACATGACAAACACTTCCCAACATGTTCATTACATTAAAGTTCCTCATTGTCATATTGCATATCAGGAAAAAAGGTACATATGTATATTAAAAATGTTGTCATCATTATTTTTATCTTTAAAATATTATGTATTATTATTATTTTTTTAAATATTCTTTAACTTTATTTTTTTAAATATTCTTTAACTTTATTTTTTTAATTAAGTGATTCCATTTTGATTTTCGTTCATTTATTTATCTGTAATCAACATTATTAATATTACTGTTATTATTTTGTTTATTATCACTATCCCTTTTATATTAGTCCTTTTTATGGATATAAATATTTGTGTGTAGTGTTATGAAGTCTCAGATATGCATGCTATTTATTTCAGTTTTGCTGTACTGTTTGGTCATTGGGAAGGGTTATTGTGTGTTGTGTTCAAACTCCAAAATTTTAACAAAATGTGTTATATTAAAAAGAAAAGAAAGAAAAAGGATAAATGGACTAAAACAGATTATGGCGACTGATATTACAATAGGATAGAATAGAATAGCTGTTTATTGTGATTGTACAACTGGCATACAACAAACTTAGGGAGAGTGCATCTCACCTCCAGTGCAGAATAAAAAGACTTCTAGAATGGAATAAATAAAATAAAATAAAAATATCACAATAAAATCAAAACTTAGGACAAAGGTCAGTAAGCCCGTCTCTGATTGGACAAATTGAAGCACTCCCTCTCTGACGGGCTTGATATTCTTTCGTGAAGTATGCTGTAATCACCTCATTAACACAGAAATACCAGCAGCTCCCAACACCATAATGTGAAAATACAGAAATAAACTGCCAACATGTACTGGCTGTTAATCAAAATGGTTAATTAAAAGAAGATGTTGGCCTTGAGGCCATGGCGTTATTGTGACGGTGTGCTGTAATTAAAGCAGAACCATTAACGTCCTTTTAAAGCTCATAAAGAAAAGCAAACGGGACAGCAGCCCCTCGTTTTTTTAACTCTGCGTTCAGCAGCGAATAATTAACATCAATAATTTAAGTCACGCTTTCCCACTGGAGCATCGAGCTGCTGATCAAACTGGAGAGAGATCATCCACTGGAGCACGCAGCAGAATAATAAAAAGTCTGCAGAACGAGCTGCAGCACATCGTTAGCCCTCACAGGTGAGCTGAAACAGCAGAGAGAAAACTCCCATCAGCCACTGCAGCTCTGCCTGGTGTCCAAAAACAAAGACTATTGATTTCTTCTTTAAAAGTGCTGCTGTAGTGGCTCAGTGTGTCATTGGGTGTGTCTTTTTGTGGTCCCATCTGAAAAAACATGAAGAATGGAAAAGCCAAACACATGTTCAGCCTGTCCTTCATGTGGAGAGCAGGAACCCACGGACCGCTGGTTTAAGAGAGGGAGCCACAAACTGCCCTAAAATCAAGACTACTGTTGGCAAACGATGTTTGTTTCCATTTTAAAAGACAAGAACTGCGGGCAAAAGAAAGTTATTTCTGCTTTTCCAGTGACAAAGTCCAACAGTGGGTGCTGCCATCCTCTGGGGGCCAAGGTTAAGCAAAGTGATAATTCAGTCTGGATTAGGGCTGAAAGATTTATCGTTTTCAGATTGAAATCACAATCTCCGATAACGCAACCAGGATCGCCAAAGCTGCAGTTTTCCTCCTGACTGACCCAGGATCTGTTGTGTCAACTATTTTACACAGGCTATTTTACAAATTTGCAGGTAATTTGCATTTACGGAAGTGCTGGTAAGCAGGTCAACAACACAGAGCCTCTGTTTAGGAGTAGAGTTGGAGTATCCGTTGAATAAATTTAAATTTATCAACATTAAATGATGAATAATGTGTTATGTTCTTTTAATCACTAATTTCCTTACTGTTGTTTAGACTGTAAACAAAGTGAATATTGCACTGAAGCTTGATCTGAAGAAATATGTGGATCAAATTGACTGACTTCCTTCTCCAAACACCTTAGAGCATGTGGAAAACCAGATCTGTGATCATAACCGTGTCTAATTTTGTACGTGTGTCTAACGGGCTCAGTGTATTGGGGCACCATTCCATAATTGTCCACTGTAAGTACATCTATGTATGCCAATTTTGTGAATTAGTGCTATGTATGCTTTTTCTCAGTGCAATATCTACTCACACATCTGCATGTGCAACTGTGGGCTATGGGCATCGTGCAATATAATATTCAACATGGCTCTTTATTATCTTGGGCAGTAGGGCAATGTGCAATGCAATATGCACTTTATATTCCTGTGCAATATTGGGCAATGTGCAATACAACGGGGACCAGAACTCCCAGGCAGCTGGCAACCTGCACTTAAGCATATGGCCCTTTAGGGCAATGGCACTTTAGTTAACACTCCAGCACTTTATAATTCATTGTGAATAATTCCCATGGTCCCCCAACTCCTGGCCCTTTTTCTTTGGACTGCATGACGCTTCAGTGTGCTTTAATATGCTCTGTGTCTTTTTGTTCCTATTACAGATGTCAGTTTCTTGTTTCCATGTGTTGACACCAACCCATTTAAAAAATAAATAAATAAAAAAATCTCAAATTGAAATCGAAATATCTGCCAGAAAAATCAAACTTAGATCTTTTCCTGAAATTGTTCAGCCCTAATCTGGAGTCCCACATGGTTTAACTGTTCAACTGCTCAACAACGGAAATAGAGAATCAGCCAATCACATGGCAGAAACTCAGTGCATTAAGCCATGAAGGCATGGTCCAGATAACCTGCAGAAGTTCAAACGCAGCATCAGAATTAGAAGAAAGCTGGTTCAAGAGATTCTGAACGTGGCATGGTTGTTGGTGCCAAATGAGTTGGTTTGTCAGAAACTGCTGATCTACTGGGACATGAATGGTCCAGAAAAGAGAAAATATGACTACAGTGGACCATCTTCTGATGGAGACTTCAGCAGCTCGTTGTCTTAAAGCTCAAATCATCTCAGACTGGTTTCTTCACTGTACTCCAGTGGCCTCCACACTCACCAGATCTCAGCCCAATAGGGCAGCTTTGGGATGTGGTGGAGCAGGAGATTCTCAGTGTGATGCTGTTATGGAGATGTGGATCTTAACCTGGTGTCTATCATGCGTGTAGTATGTTTATGGAGATCATGTGACGCTGTTATTTCTTTCCTTGAGTTTGTTTGTGACTGCGCAGTCTTACCTGCGCAGTCTTACCTGCAGACCTGAACGTTGTCGGTCCACCGCAGAGTGTGTTTGTGTGTTTGCAGGAACGTCTGACTGTGTTTGGACCTGCTGAGCCACCGAGACACAGCACGGCGTTAATAAGGAGCTGAAAATAGTCCTAACACTAAGGGGCTGCCCTACAAACACTCACACAAACAGGGAGCACCTCGAGCTCTGGAAGCTGCTGGTTTCATTCCCTGAGGCATGAAAGTCTGTCTGCTCACAGGGTTTACTCACCAACACCAGGCTAAATTCAAGCACTTTCAAGGTGCCATCTGAACACTAATGCTCTGCAGCACTGGGAATAACAAATGCTGCCAAAAGTTAATTGTTCTGTAGTCGTCGCCTACAGACGGATGACAAATTAAAAAAAAAAAAAATAGCTTTATATTCCGTCTGTGTGTGGGTTCACAGAAACAGTTCACTCAACATAAATTAATTTAAAAACAGAAAAAAAGTCATTTCAGTAGATTTTTTATCTTAATATAGGTCAGGGATGTGCAACATTAATGTTAATTATAGTTTCAGAGGGTCAGAATAATTACATTTTCCCCTCCCAGCCACTGGAAGTCTCCCACACCAATCTGGGGTTAACAAGCCCATTTATGCATCTGCAGGTCGCCTCCTTGTAATGACGCCCTCTCACTAGATACAGCCTCAGCCTTTTCCTCGATTATTAGAGCTGATAAACCAACAGAGAGGAAACTTAAACCACAACCTGCCAAGGGTCAGCCAGGACCCAGACAGGGAAAGTGGCTGACTCTGTAAGGATTCTCCCAATAAGAGGATCAAAACTATCTGTAATCCAACAAAACAAACTCTGAATTTATGTTCTCACACTCGAGCTAAGAGAAACAAACAGTAAAGCTAATCCAATGAGCTAAACACAGAATCAAAGCAAACTGAATCAATTAAAGTCACTTTTTTTAAAGCAATAAACCAGTATACTATTTTTAATACTTTGCTTTTCTAACATTTTTTTGACCAGTGAGTCTAATTGGCAATAAAAAAAATTACAAAATTACAGCCCAAGGTAGCAAGTGGTAAAAATCTGGCTGCTGATGATTCCGTTTAGTTGAGTCCCTTCTTAATCAAATGCATTACTAATTAGAGATGCACAATATTTAAGATAAGATAGTCCCGAGGGGATATTCTGTGTTGCAGGGATAAGTACAAGGGTAAAGTAGCATGCATTAAAGGCCAATAAAATAACATATAAAAGATACAGATCAATAAACTGTGCAAACAAAACACAATAAAATATAGTAGAGGTATATTACAAAATTAAAAGTTAGTGGAGTAAAGTGTCATTCAAGACAACTGGTCTTGAATGAGGAGTGCAAATTATTTGTTTATTTTTTTATCTTGAATTATTGTGTAGTATTGGACCGAGAAAGATATGTTGAATAAGTTGCAATATATGAAAATAACATATTTTTAACATAATATTTGATTAAATTCTTGAAAATTGACTTGTTGCTTTTAAAGTGAGACTAATTTTTTGAGCAACTGCATAAAAGCAAATAAATCAACTTTAAACTATTGAAAAAATGAAGCTCTTCATTTTAAAATGCACCCATGCAACAATGATGAGGTAAAGCATCTTGGTACATTTGTTTACTTTTCCGTATGTATACACTGATTACAAATATCGGCAAAAATTTTGATATCGGCCGATACCAAAAATATGGTGCTATTACTAAAGCTTAATAAAACAGCTTTACAGAAACTGTCACAGCAAATTAAATAAACGTATTTCCCTTAAAGAAAATATCAAAATTTTTACATTATTGTAGAAATATTGTCCATTTTGCATGCTGTAATTCATTTTGCCTTTGACATGTTTACAAATCAGAACATAATACTTCCTATCCCTGTTAAAAGGTACAAATTTGATGATATTCATGTTATTCCTGAATTTTATTTTGTCTCTGCATGATACATCTACAATGAGAAACGGGTTATTCCTACGGTTATTCTATCATTTTTCTTTTACAAGTTATCCTATAAACGATCCATCCCCTCATATAAAAATGCTCCTTAATGAATATTTGTTATTTTTATATCAGTATTTCTACTTCATTGTCACACTGTGTTTTTCGTAACTGCATAATCTCTCTAAATGGATGAGCTGTCTGCCTCTTAAGTGAAACAATAAACCCTCGCACAACTCTGAGTCTGACTCACAAGAAAGTCATTACTGCCGCAGGCAGCTAAAGAAAACTGAAGGTTAATTCACAAATCAAAAAGCTCTATACTGAATCAGGAACGGCAGAGGAACTCGGAGAGGAAAATCACGCTGGCGTCCTCGTCATGCATGTTTGAAACTGAAGATTTAACTGTAGATGTATTTATGATGTTAAAGATTTAAACAGAGATGATTTATTTTTTAGAAGTTCTGTTCTTTTTTAATTATGAGCAGAAAATGTACATCCAAGTAGACAGAGGTTGTCTGAGTGAACATTTCTGATTTATTTCATGCTTCTTTTCCACTGTTAGGTCTGTTATTTAAAGCAATTTAATGTCATAAAAATTCAAGTATATTCAAGCACCTTGTCCCAAATGTAAGCACTTCTCAAACCTTGAATAAGCAGCATTAAAATTCAAGGATTTCAAACCATGTGTCATTTTACGAATTTATGGCTCAAACCCTTTAAAGGCTTAAGAATGGTTAATGTAATGTTAATTTGCTTCCTGTGAAGTTCCCAATTGAATCTGGAGGTCTTGTTAGTTGTTGTTGATTTTGGTTTTTGTGGTCTTAATTCTTTTTATTGTGGACTCTGATTTCATGTCTCTGTATGAAAACTAAAGAGTTATGAAGCCGTTATTGTGCCATTTATCATAGACTGGGTTGGCAGAGAAATAAGCTCATAAATAAAATAATTTTTTACGACACATCAAAAATGCAAGAAACTACCTCTCCTTCATCTTTATCAAAGTCTTAATGATGCTGCAGCAGCCTTAACAAGGTGACATGAACAGAAAGGGAAGGAGGTCAAAGGTCAAAGCAGGCCAACGTCAGCTAAATTTTAAATATTTATGGAGTTTTTTTTTAGAGTTACAGCTGCAGAGTTTGGAGCAGATCAGAGGCAAAGTCGACACACTAAAACAGGATTTTATGAAGGCCTGGAGGAACCTGATCGCAGACCAGCAGGAGGTCCAGGACTCGCCTTCGCATCAGAGACCAGAGAGGTAACAAGTCCGCAAGTCAAACAGCTTCCAAGTCTTAATTATTGTCTTTGTTTAAACAACTAAAATCCTGTTGTTATTGTTTAAATATGTACTGTAGGTAATGCACCCACAGGGTAGGATCATGGGCATGCCAAAATTTGACATTTAAGTGGATTTGATGGCAACTGGTCAGACCAGATTAATAAAGGAGCAAAAACTGGACCTGTAAAAATGTTGAAAAGCAGAATCTTATTTGTTTCTTAAGTCCTCAAATCCTCCCTCCATGTCCAACCATCTAAGACTAAGACAGTCGGCAGCTTCAACTACCAACAAAACTTTCATTTAACTAGAAATCACTCCAAGAGCGCAAACCTCCACCCTGGTAGCTCACATATTGCTGTTACATCTATAAGCAATAGTTTCATGATAAAGTTACCATTATAATATGATTCATGACCCTGAAAACCCACACCTAGCACTTAGAATCATGTTGATATCATTATTAGTTAGACAATTGTTAAGCAATGCTAATGGTGGTTATCTGGATCACCACCAAAATCATTTTTAAGTTGGGTCATTACAAACATCTCCTGAAAAATTCAGCAAAATCCCTCTGGTACTTTTTGCGTAATCTGACTAACAAACTAACAAACAAACATACACGGAGGTAAGAACGATAAAGTGGATATTAAATGTCCTCTGGAAGATTATACAGATGAACATGTTTATCAAAGTGGGAAAGCCTCATGAATCATGATAACAGAGTAAACAAACTGTTCACAGAGATGAGGGGGCAATGGACTGTAGGGACACCAGATAGCATGGGAACATATTACAACGTAACACCTGCAGAGGAGGAAACTGTCCATGATGCTGGATCTTAAAAACAAACTCAGGAGGGTGTAGCTGTGGCATCAGAACAGGTTTGAGTTTATTTAGATTTTGTCTTAAACATGCCTTCATACTGCGGTATTCAAACAATCCTAAAAAAAACAGCTCAAGCTTATCAGAAAGCTCAAACCTTCTTTTATCCACCTATACATGCAGCTGATGTCTCGCCTATTGAGTACAAACTGTGCACGTTTGGTCCCAGGCCGACACAACAGACCACAAACCCCCACTCACACTCAGCAGACGATGGGACAGTGAGCACGCTGACATTAAAAAAGGTCGACCATCAGCCGCCACGCTTTGAAAACTTTTGAGGAACCACCAAGCGGACTCAGAGTCACAGACAGATTTCTCTTCAACACCCAGAGTGTTGAAATATCAAACAAAGGTCACGTCCACACCATGTCCTCATGAAAGAAACCAAAACCCAGGACGGACTCTCCTTCTTTAGAAAACTGCAGCAGACCATCTGAAGGGCAGAAACCCACTCGCCATCACGTTTGTGTTCAGGAGTTTGCTCTGGGCTCAACGATCATTTAACCGTGTGATTATATTGTTCACAGTATAATCTGCTGATATCTCAAAACTGTACAACTCATACATACAAAAACCTAAATGGATAAACAGGCCCTTTAGTTACAATGATAACTGTCTCTGCAGTGAGCACTAAACCAATTACAACTACCGTAATCAAATGATACTGATGTTTACCTACAGTATGTGCACTGGTGTAAATATTTTGAAACTTCTGACTTTGTTTTGTTTATATTGATCTATCTTTTTTTTTCTCAGTCATATCTTGCTTTTTTTAGTTTTGTAGTTTGGTTATTTTTATATTATTATGATTATTACTGTTATTTTCATGGTTATCTCCTTTTGCTATGTTTTGCAAATAATTTGCCTCGAGACTTTTCAGTAATCTAATAACTCGAATTACTTGAGGAATTGTTTGAGCCCTAATACGAACTTCTTTATTATTAGAAATGACATTTGGTTTGGGTCTCATCTTCATAAACTTGTTTTTGTTCTTCCTCAGAAACTAAACTGATGCTGCAGTTAAACAGCAGCAGCCTCTGCAAGATTAAACTATTAATAATCGAATTATGAGACCAGTGAAGATTCACAGCCGTACGCTGAGCAATTAAGATATCTTAATTCTCTATGGCAACATAGTCCAAACTGACCACATGTTCCTCGCCAGTGTTTTTACTGTGATGACCTGTTTAAAAGATTGTGTTTAGCCACAGTAACTGTTAAAATCATGGGGACATATTCTAGTCCATCATTGTGTAACATCATGCAACTGTGAGCAACAACAGTGACGAGAGGAGACAGAAGACACTGCACGCCGACTCCTCCTCAGATGAGTCAATTTGCATACTTATTCCTCCTCAAATATAATCATCTCCAGGTGAACATGTCCCGACTACAGCCGTCACATTTCTCTGTTATATGTGTGCTTTTATTCCAGCTCACCGCCGTTGTGTGGGAGAATAATTTGCAACATAAAAACAGCCACCTACTTATAAAACACCAGCAGGTGTTAAATAAAACAGACAGGTATGCCAAACTTGTATGCAAAAAGCTTTTCCATGAGTGCTTGAAATGCTGCATGACGCCTGAAACAGTTACAGCGAGGATGATGCAGAGGCACAAGGTCACCGGTTCAGGACGCCCACCTGGCCTGAAATAATGTGCGGCAGGTGAAAAATGAACTTTTCTTCTGCTGCAAATGCACTGCAGATTGACAACAGACTCAATTAAGTGATCCAGCGCTTAACTACAGAGATGAAGACGGGCTTATTATGATGGAGGGCAATCAGTTTCATCACAGATCTTTAATAGCACACATTAAGCTTTAAATGCAGTATAATGATGATATAATTAGCCTGACCAGCCACTATCAGTATTCAAAAAGTGATGTATTGGACTCAAAATTAGTTTTTAATAATCAAAAACAGACAACTGTGACAGTAGCACAACGGCTTCTTTAATTTGATTACTAGCTGAGAAAAAATATTTTAAAAAGAGCAAAACAGTAGAACCCCATGTTCACGGTACAAATTGTCACCCCAAACTATCATCAAAAATACATAAAATGAATATTTTTTCATGATTTATGTGGACGCTAGTCAATACATTAACAAGAGAAAAGTATTTTTTAAAGCTGACATGGTGCTTTAAAATTCAGCATTGTTTTAATATACAAAACTCAAGGGCAATGTCTCAGAAAGATTACTTTTTGGGAGGGATGATGGACAATTGTTATTAAAGCTTTTCCAAATTACCATTAGGAAATATGCTAAACTCAACACCACACGATACATATTTATGTGTTGATTTTTTTTTTTTTTTTTTTTTGATTCGGCAATGTTGTTCACCAAAAAAAAAATTCTTAAGAAACAACTTATTCTTTTAAAGGACACACCTCATTACAGAACTCCATATGAAAACCTTCCTTTTTAAAGGTGGAGACATCGTTCAATCGAGGGGCTAACGGTTACATAAAAGTGTGTTTTTCTGGATAAAAACGAGCTAAGAATCCAACGAAACACACGCCGAATTAACAACAGCCTTGTGATTAATAAATCCAACCGTAAATAAATTTCGTGCTGTAGGTTTTTAAGGGCATTTATCGAGTTTTTACCTTAGTCGTGACAATGCAGATGCAGTCCATCGTTCCGAGCCGGGAGTAAAGCCCGGGAACATCAGCATCTCATCTCGCGCTCTGCCCTCTCCTCTCCGCTGTGCGCGCGGGCTGTTAGCTCAGGGTTTCATCCACACCTCGGTCTTTAATAACGGAACGTTTACCGAGCCACAGCCTCGATCCACCGCCGAGGACAGTGTGAGCTCACCGGGGAGCCACCTCCGCCCTCCCCCGGTCCTCCTCCATCCCGGTACACACAGCTCACTCAGCGGGCGCGCGACTCACCGTACCCCGCTCCCACATTCTCAGGATGCGTTCACTCGCGGTGGGAAATCTCAAAGCTCTCAGGAAAAAAATCAGCGCTGAACAGTGACTCTCGTAAAGAAGCTGGAGGTAACTTCATGTGTTTGGTCTTCTGACTAATAGCGACTGTTGACTACGGCTGTGACTCTACACAGCTGCTCCAATGTTACATTACAATAATCTGGGGATCATTAGTTAATTAACACAGTTAAATTAATATACAGTAAGTAAAGGCAACATTAAAGGCCTCTTTTCTTCATATATGTGTTACATCTTCACATTAATATTGTGAATACGGATTATTTTTCTGTTTAAATGCCTATAGATTGATCATGTATTCAGCAGAAGCCTTTCAATGCCAACAAGTGAAAAGAAAAGAAAAGTCAAAAGTGCAAGAAATAAAAAAATATACAGTTTTAAGTCAAAGTAAACAGAGACTTATGCTGTATGTGGGATATATCCTTTAAAAAATGGCAATAATAACTAGAAGTGCTCCAAGAGCACAAAGCTCCACCATGCATTCCCAACAGGCGAGTAATTGTCCAAATGTTGAAAACTGCCACATCTCACACTGTTGAGAAATCCTTGAAAATATTCTTGGATCCACATCCAGACTCTGATCAGCACCAAAAAGTGATCAGTTCTCTCTTGTGCCATGACCAACATTCTCTGAAAATGTCATCAACATCCACCTATCATCAGTTTAACTTTTCTCTTTGCAGGAGCTCGAGGCTGTCCCAGCTGACACTGGGTGAAAGGTGAGGTACACCCTGACCGGATGTTTGAGTGGCCTGGTCTGGTCTGGTCTGATCCTGCACAGTTTGGTTCTGTTTGGAGACGTAAACCCTGAACCTTATTTCCACCACCAGCGGTGCCTTCACTTGAGACCCTCGGCACGCCTTCACCTCAGGCTAATTTGGAGGTTAGGAGGAAGCTGGAGTGCCAGGAGAGAATCTACAAATACACAGGAAGAAAAAGGCCCTGATTGACACAGGGATCGAACCAGCAACCTCCTCCCTGTGAGGCACTACCTGCTGTGCCCTCATCAAAATCCATTCCTGACTTTTCAAGTTGTATTGCTAAATAATAACAATTAAGGACGTGTGACAGAGAAAAAAACAAAAATAAATAAAACATCAGCCCGAGTGTCTACAGCCTGCCTGTTCCCCCTCAACTGTATTTAATCTGTTTCTAAAAAGACAGCAGCCTGCAGATTCCAGTCTGCAGGAGCAGCAGGTCTGAATCTGCTTTAACCAGTTGAAAGTCAAAGTTTTAGGACAGACGGCAATGAAACCAGAGCAGACTGGGACAGTTTAGATCTGTAAAAGATTAAAACAAAAACACATCCCAACTTTCATAATTTTAGCAAATTAACTCAAAAACAACTCAAACACTTTAGGTTCAGTTACCATTTTATATCTGATCATTAGTCAATTCACTGGCTAATATCTGCCCCTGTAATCATATTATAATTTCACAGACTTATCCATGTTTGCTTCCAAGAGATGTTGAGATATCCCACTTTACCATCCGCCCCTGAACTCATCAGAAATGCAAAGAAGCAACATGTCACCCTTCAGATAATCACACGTCTGTTCTCAACACAACAACTTTGAAACACACAGGCTGTTTGTTATTACATGTATGACTCAACGCCAACATGGCCGAGGAGAGGAGGAGGAGGAGGAGGAGAGAGGAAAAGAGAGAGGAGGCCCAGATGAAGACAGACAGAAGAGGAGGAGGCCGAGACGGAGAAAGAAAAGGAGAGTCAGAGGAGGAGGGAGAGCAGCAGGAGGTGAAGCAGTGTGGGCGGGTGGGAATCATCAGTATGAATATTTTACAGTTCCTTGAATCTGTCGTGCGGCTGCGTCCACCCCTCATGTGTCATCAGCCTGTGTGTCATGCCTCCTTATAAATCATTTAACGCTCAGCAGGAAGTGATGTCATCCATGTTTTAACGTGATTAAAATCAGACACGTGTGGTAATTAGGCTCACTTATCTGAAGTGTATCTGCTGCAGGTCAAAATGATCCAGGAGCAGAAATTAAATGATTAAAAATCAGACCAGCAGAGCTTTAAAGGAGAATCCAAAGTCTGTCAGCAGGGGGCGCCAGAACAACACAAACAGAAAGATCCTCAAGGCTGCTTTAAGGTTGTTTTGTTTTTTTAAAGTATTTCTACGATCACAAGCAAGACTTTTTAAGACCTTTAAAGGGAAGAGTTTGGGCTTTTTAAGTGGGTTTGTAAGAAGGTCATGACATGAGCTGCAGTAACAGAGACCAGCTCTGCATCTGTGCAGAAAGAGCTGGCACAGAAGCTAATGGTGTGTGTTGCTGCAGACAGTGCCAACAACCCAGACGAGTTGAAAATAATCTAATAGGGATGTGCAAAAGTGGATTTTTGCTGATGTCTGATATTTCTAAACTCATTTTTGCTGATACTGATATTTTTCATCAAGACCACAAAGTCTCTTCTTAACTAAAACTGACCTGTTTCTTCCATGGTTACAGTCCATATTTGCTAGCAACAAATGTGAGGCAAAATAAACAATCTTTGTTCTTAAATAAAATACACTTTGGGTTCAAAAAAGTGATGCGTGGTTATGAGGTTAACAATCATAGTACATTTTATATTTTGTCAATACTACAGCCAATTAGGGATAGATAGATAGATAGATAGATAGATAGATAGATAGATAGATAGATAGATAGATAGATAGATAGATAGATAGTCATTTTAAAGATGCTCAAAAAAAAAAATCCAAAGCGTCAAACAAAGCCTCATCCTCTTCTTCCAGTAGCTACAGGGTGGGTGAAACTGTTAAGACTTTAGTACTTTAAAGGGGACATATTCTGCAAAAATCACTTTTTGAAGGGTTTTTTTTCCCCACCCCCCGGCTTGATACGTTTCTGTGTGAAGTGCTGCCATTGTTGTTTTCACAGTTAGCAAGAGATCAGCAATGCTAACAGCAGGTTGAGGTGAACTAGAGGTAACTGCATAACATGTTTGTGAATGTTCATGTTACTTGGTGAAAGTCTGAAGGATAAACTTCAGTGTATGAGCATTCAGACATTAGCCAAGAGGAGTTTAACAGTTGTCTGAATATAATCAGTCCCACTGCGGTGGGACTAGACCAAGGTCAGCATGTTGTACGTTAGCCTGTGATGTTTGATGTTTAAACTGCAGAAAAGGAGCAAAATACGTCACTTTCATAAAGCTGTCAGGTGAAGCAGCTCCAAACTATAAACTCTTTAGTAAAGGTTAAATCTCAGGGCTGTTCAGCTGCAGAAGATGATCTGAGAACTTTCTCCACCGTGCCCCATGCCTGCAGGTTTCAGAGATGTTTTGTCTGAGCGTTAAGATAGTTTCCATAAATCCATCACTGCAGAGTTAAATCGTGAATTATTTTGAACCCAAGCAGCCCATCACAAACGCTTCAAACTCCAAACACCTCCTCAAACATCAACAAACATTTGATTCTTCCAGCCGAGCATCAGACAGATGTGATGGACAGGCATCTCTTAATGAAGACCAGCATGTGATCATTAAAATAAAAACTTCAGGCCAAATGATGGCAAAAGACCTTCAAACAAAAGAAGAACTCAAGTCCACATGAACCACCACCCTGCCGGTCCTGAGCATCAGTGCAGCTTCGGTCGCTCTGAGAGGACGAGCACAGCGGAGATGATCGACTGAAGGGGTTCAAAACTCACCCAGGCTGCCGGGAGGGAAATATAACATTTAACTAATGTGTCATGGAGATATGGACCATGCACCAGGAGTTTAGGAGCTCTGAAGGTGGCCTTTTTTCCACTAAGTGGTCTGGTTTGGTTCTGGTTTGGAGCTGTAAACCCTGGTCTTGTTTGGAGGACGTCCAGCGCTCCAGTTCTTCGAGGAGCATTGTTTCCTGCTGATATTCTTTACAGCAGCTCCACCCTTCAGGGTCAACTGATGATATTTTTGATTTTACACCTTAACCTAACGTCTAGTGTTTAGTTTAAACCTTTAGGATGGCGTTTCCTCAGTGAGCACTGGGTACATCTTTTATTTATTTATGATGTATTTTGCCAAAACTGTGTATGGATTGGGTCATACTTCCTGTTATCTTCTTTTAATTTATCTGTCTGTTTGTAAAGCTCTTTGTGCAACATTTTCTTGTTTTAAAAGGGATATTTACACTACTAAAGCAGTGGCTTTTCCACAACCCCTGTAAAAGATAAAACTCTGGATCACCAGATCCAGAATCGTGCCAAGATCCAGACCAAACTCAGCACATACATGGAGGTTGTTATCCTGTATGAACACAACAAGTTTTTGGAACATCACTTAATATTTTGATTTATATGAATTATCGAATGTCGTCAGTGGGATTTCCCATTATAAAGTTCAGTGTTCTTTGTGACATCAGTCTGGATCAGATCCAGATTAAATTTACCTTGATGACAGAGACATGGACCCCAAATTATCCTGTGAAATTGGAATCAATTAAAATGGCAAGAATATGATATTTTAAAATTCCACCCACTTATGGGATTTTTTGAAATTTGGGGATTTTTTTGGGAT
Organism: Cetoscarus ocellatus; assembly: GCA_037902135.1. NCBI lineage: Eukaryota > Metazoa > Chordata > Actinopteri > Labriformes > Labridae > Cetoscarus > Cetoscarus ocellatus. The sequence continues at coordinate 125,527 of JBAMNC010001584.1, forward strand.
CCAGACAAATATACGTATCACCACCAAAATCTAACTATTTCTAAGTTGGTCCACTAACAACATCTCCTGAAAATGTCATCAAAATCCTTCAAGTAGTTTTTGCGTAATCTTGCTAACAAAGAAACAAACAAACAAAAACATGATTGATTGACTGATTGGTAAATTCTGCACTCCTTCAGAGGGGTGCCAAAAAGTGGGGCAGCATGGGTCCTTATTTTAGTACCTTATCTCCTTATCCAACGGTGGGAACACCTGTAAATGTGTGCCGCACTGGGCCGAACTGAACAGACTGCTTGATGGAAATGCAGCTACAGGGTCCAACTTTGTTCTAGTAAGGCGTGCCTAATGAAATGGCTGCTGATGGGCTGCAGTTCCCTTTGTGTAAATCCAAAAAATGTGTAATCAGAGCTTAAAGTTGAACTGCTGTCCCTTTAATTGTCAAAATGAAGGCAGTGTTCATTGGTTATACTGACACGAGCCAGCAGGGGGCGTGGTTAGGGTATTACCATCTTAGTGAAAGCCAGAGTATATTTTGAACCCACTTCTTCTTTAGTTTGGTTTATTTTGTTTTTTATGAGGGTAAAGTCTTGCTCCGTCTGTGCACGTCAGAGGACAGGAGGTGCACTGTTCAGACCGACAACATGAACCAAAAATGAATGAAACACAATGACCCATGACCCCTGAACCCAGCACAAACCACCTCACCGTGCCGCTGTGCTTCCTCTCACCTCATCTGCAGACCTTTTTTTTTTGACCTGCTGGAGTGTTGAATCCTGCGAGCGTGGAGAAGCTCACAAGATCCCTCCACCACCGAGAGAAAACCACAGCGACACCCTGAGGCCATCCTGACCCTGGACCCCCAAGCCCCGCCCTCCCCCTCTTCCATGGTCCCAAGCACATGATTGGATGGGACATGCGGCGAAGGTGGAGGACACCGACACCCCCTCCCACCAGCAGCAGGCAGGCGTCCCGTACTTACGTGTCCGTCGCAGTCGAGCGGGTGCTGCCCCTGCGCCAACGTGTGCAGGATTTCGTTAAGGAGGGGCGAATCCTACGAGCGACCACGTTTGTTTACAATCAGAGAGAGAGGAAAGAGAGACAGGACGTTCAATTCGAGAGAGAGAGAGGGAGGACACATGGGAGGGGTTTGATTTCTGCATGTTTATGTGACAGACGGGTGGAGACAGCCAGGGAAAGACAGTCAAAAACTGTAGACTCAGGATGCCAACATTATCATTCATAAATGTTTTAATTTATTAATAACTGTTAATTTATTTATTGATAATAAAGTTAATCTTTTATTTTTATTTATTAGAAATGATTTTCTGATAGTGATAATTCATGTGTTGTTTTTCTTTGCATTATTCCCACCAGAACCTCGCTGTACTTAAACATCTTTTTCATTAACAGCCATTAGATTAAAAAATCAGGAAAGCTGTTGGGTTTAGACATTTAAGACACAAAAGGATGCAAATAAATAACTTTCATTCTTTCTTAGAGATCATTCTTTAAGTAAATGATCCGATAAACTAGCCTATGTCACTCCAAATCATCATGGGAAGCACTGTCCTGAAGTTAAAAATAAGACAAAAGTGGCACGCATTTCCCATTCAGTGTTAGCATTGAGCTAACCACCTCAGATGTGGATCAATCCTGGCTACTGCTGCCTTTACCATGAGTGGACTTAAAATATTTTTGGATTTTCTCAGATTAAATCATGTAAACATGACCCCCTCCTGGAGCCACCACCTTACCGCGGTGGAGGGGTTTGCGTACCCCAATGACCCCAGGAGCTATGTTGTCGGGGGCTTTATGCCCCTGGTAGGGTCACCCAAGGCAAACAGGTTCTGGGGGAGGGGTCAGACAAAGCGTGGCTCGAAGACCATTATGGAGAATAACTTTATTGGATCCCAGTTTCCCTTGCCCGGACGCGGGTTACCGGGGCCCCACCCTGGAGCCAGACCTGGGGATGGGGCTCGATGGCGAGCGTCTGGTGGCCGGGCCTGCGCCCATGGGGCCCGGCCGGGCACAGCCCGAAAAGGCAACATGGGACCCCCCTCCCATAGGCTCACCACCCGTGGAAGGGGCCAAGGTGGTCGGGTGCAATGTGAGCTGGGTGGCAGCCGAAGGTGGGGACCCTGGCGGTCCGATCCCCGGCTGCAGAAGCTAGCTCTAGGGACGTGGAACGTCACTTCTCTGGTGAGGAAGGAGCCTGAGCTGGTGTGCGAGGTCGAGCGGTTCCGACTAGATATAGTCGGACTCACCTCGACACATAGCTTGGGCTCTGGAACCAGTCCTCTTGAGAGGGGCTGGACTCTCTTCCACTCTGGAGTTGCCGATGGCGAGAGGCGCCGGGCAGGGGTAGCAGTACTTATTGCTCCCAGGCTCAGCGCCTGTACGTTGGGGTTCACCCCAGTAAGCGAGAGGGTAGCCTCCCTCCGCCTTCGGGTGGGGGGACGGAACCTGACTGTCGTTTGTGCTTATGCACCAAACGGCAGTCCAGAGTATCCACCTTTTTTAGACTCCCTAGAGGGGGTGCTGGAGAGTGCCCCTTCTGGGGACTCCCTCGTTCTTCTGGGGGACTTCAACGCTCACATCGGCAACGACAGTGCGACCTGGAGGGGCGTGATTGGGAGGAACGGCCCCCCCGATCTGAACTCGAGTGGTGCTTTGTTACTGGACTTCTGTGCTCGTCACAGACTGTCCATAACAAACACCATGTTCAAACATAAGGGCGTCCATATGTGCACTTGGCACCAGGACACCCTAGAACGCAGTTCGATGATCGACTTTGTAGTCGTATCATCGGACTTGCGGCCGCATGTTTTGGACACTCGGGTGAAGAGAGGGGCGGAGCTGTCAACTGATCACCACCTGGTGGTGAGTTGGCTCCGATGGTGGGGGAGGATGCCCGTCAGACCTGGCAGGCCCAAGCGTGTTGTGCGGGTCTGCTGGGAACGGTTGGCAGAGTCTCCCACCAGAAAGAGTTTCAACTCCCACCTCCGAGTGAAGTTCGACCATGTGGCGGGGGAGGCAGGGGACATTGAGTCCGAGTGGGCCTTGTTCCGGGCCTCTATTGTTGAGGCGGCTGATCGGAGCTGTGGCCGTAAGGTCGTCGGTGCCTGTCGTGGCGGCAACACCCGAACCCGCTGGTGGACACCAGCGGTGAGGGATGCCGTCGAGCTGAAGAAGGAGTCCTATCGAGCCTTTTTGGCCAGTGGGACTCCGGAGGCAGCTGACAGGTACAGGCAGGCCAAGCGGAATGCAGCTTTGGTGGTTGCCAAGGCAAAAACCCGGGCATGGGAGGAGTTGGGTGAGGCCATGGAGAACGACTTCCGGACGGCTTCGAAGAGATTCTGGACCACCATCCGGCGTCTCAGGAGGGGGAAGCAGTGTGCTGTCAACACCGTCTATGGCGGGGATGGCGCGCTGTTGACCTCGACTTGGGACGTCCTGGATCGGTGGAAAGAATACTTCGAAGACCTCCTCAATCCTGACAGCACGTCTTCCAGTGCTGAAGTAGACCTGGGGGACTCTGTGGTGGACTCTGCTATCTCAGGAGCTGAGGTCGCCGAGGTGGTCAAAAAGCTCCTCGGTGGCAGGGCTCCGGGGGTGGACGAGATCCGCCCAGAGTTTCTCAAGGCTCTGGATGTTGTAGGGCTGTCATGGCTGACACGACTCTGCAACATCGCGTGGACATCGGGGGCAGTACCACTGGATTGGCAGACTGGGGTGGTGGTTCCCCTTTTCAAGAAAGGGGACCGGAGGGTGTGCTCCAACTACAGGGGGATCACACTCCTCAGCCTCCCTGGGAAGGTCTATTCAGGGGTACTAGAGAGGAGGGTCCACCGGATTGTCGAACCTCGGATTCAGGAGGAGCAATGTGGTTTTCGTCCTGGCCGTGGAACTATTGACCAGCTCTATACCCTCCACAGGGTCCTCGAGGGTGCATGGGAGTTTGCCCAACCAGTCTACATGTGTTCTGTGGACCTGGAGAAGGCTTTCGACCGTGTTCCTCGTGGGGTTCTGTGGGGGGTGCTCCGGGAGTATGGGGTAGCAGACACCCTGATACGGGCTGTTTGTTCTCTGTATGACCGGTGCCAGAGCCTGGTCCGCATTTCCGGCAGTACATCAGAACCATTTCCAGTGAGGGTTGGACTCCGCCAGGGCTGCCCTTTGTCACCGATTCTGTTCATTACTTTTATGGACAGAATTTCTAGGCGCAGCCAGGGTGTTGAGGGGTTCTGGTTCGGTGACCTCAGGATCAGGTCGCTGCTTTTTGCAGATGATGTGGTCCTGTTGGCTTCGTCAGACCGAGACCTACAGCTCTCACTGGATCGGTTCACAGCTGAGTCTGAAGCGGCTGGGATGAGAATCGGCACCTCCAAATCCGAGTCCATGGTCCTCACCCGGGGGAGGGTGGAGTGCCCTCTCCGGGTCAGGGATGAGATTCTACCCCAAGTGGAGGAGTTCAAGTATCTCGGGGTCTTGTTCACGAGCGGAGGAAGGATGGACCGGGAGATCGACAGGCGGATCGGTGCGGCGTCGGCAGTGATGCGGACTCTACACCGGTCCGTCGTGATAAAAAGGGAACTGAGCCGCAAGGCAAAGCTCTCGATTTACCACTCGATCTTCACTCCTATCCTCACATATGGTCACGAGCTTTGGGTCGTGACCGAAAAAAACACGATCCCGAGTACAAGCGGCCGAAATGAGTTTCCTTCGCAGGGTGTCCGGACTCTCCCTTAGAGACAGGGTCAGAAGCTCGGTCATCCGGGAGGGGCTCGGAGTAGAGCCGCTGCTCCTCCGCGTTGAGAGGAGCCAGATGAAGTGGCTCGGGCATCTGGTTAGGATGCCTCCTGGACGCCTCCCTGGTGAGGTGTTCCAGGCACGTCCCACTGGTAGGCGGCCCCGGGGAAGACCCAGGACACGCTGGAGGGACTATGTCTCTCAGCTGGCCTGGGAACGTCTCGGGATCCCCCGGGAGGAGCTGGACGAAGTAGCTGGGGAGAGGGAAGTCTGGGCTTCTCTGCTCAGGCTGCTGCCCCCGCGACCCGACTACGGATAAGCGGAAGAAGATGGATGGATGGATGGAACATGAATGACCTCCCACTAAACTGAACTATGTGATCTTTAGTAAGGCTGTGCAATCATCCCAATTTAAATAAAATCACAACATGGTGAACTGTTTTTCAAACAGCAGGAGGTGAATAACTTCTAAAGCCGGAGATATACCTGCAGTTTGTCCCTGCGTTTGCATCATGAATGTTTGTGTTTATATACTCTCGCCTGTTTGTGAGGCATGTTACTGGAGGACGCCACCAGAGGGCGCAAAAGACCTCAGACTGAATGTCTGAAGTAAACTGCAAACATGGTGGTAATTCGTTAACATATTTGTTGAGAACAGATGATCAACTGCATCATCAGAATCATCTGATTTTCTCTGTGCACCATCAGAACCGTCTCGGTGTATTGGTGTAATGGGTTACCGTGTTAACTGATGACTGTGCTGATATGCTGCGCTCCATTTACACCTGAGGTCCCGCAGTAATGATGTCATATCCAAGTTGAAGTGGGAAAGCACTTTCACATTAATAAAACTTACATCATAAGAACTATTCCTGTAACTTTGGCACGAAAACACTTTTTTCTAAGATCATAAACTAGTGAGGCTTAAATGAAGTTTTCACATTCTGTGGCTCTTTTAGTAGAAAGTAGGGGTGTATTATATGTATAGGAGGAATTAAGTATTATATATAGTGGTCTTGATTTATCAGTTTGTCTATTCTTGTTTCTGTGATCAGTCTCTCCTCCTATTACCTCCAGCTTAAGAAACATTAGTCCAAAAAACATGTTACAGCAGAGATGTTCTGGCACAAAAGAAAATTTTACTAATCAATCATCACTTCTTTGCGTGACTTGACTTGCATTAAAATTCTGTCACATGAACATGAAACGGTCCAAAGGAAATATTCTCATTTGTTGATGTTTTTTTTTACTAAATTGGAACAAAAAAACGAGCTGTAGGTGTGAAAGACACCAGAGATTTCCATCAACTTTAGCAGATTTTATTACTCTTTAGGTGTTTGGCAATCTCATTTTACCATATTATTATTTTAAATTTTATCTATTTTTTTCCCTGTAGTATTTTTCATTTTATTTCTTATCATAATTTTTTGGTCAATTTAGTCTTAGCTCCCGTGTCCTCATTTTTAATTTCCGCAGTCCTCTGATTCTGTTTTTCGTGAGAATCTCCTCTTCGTGCCTTTGTGTGTGTGCTGGATGTGTAGATAGCGAGGGTGGGTAGGGTCTTGTATTTTCATGACATTCAATTTTCTACTTTTTAATTTTTTTTTTTTTGTTTTTTTAGGTAAAGCACTTTGTGCTTTGTGTGATTCTGTATGAAAAATGATATCAAATAAAGTTTGATTGATCCGAGGGTCAGAAAAGCCCTCTGGCTCTCATCCTTTAATCTCTGAATAGTTTCGTATTTTCCTGAAACACGTCCCTGATCTGTTTCATGACTTGTCTGCAGAGGAGATGAAGTCCATTAAGAGGGCATGTTGGCTTCAGTCTGTTTAAAATGTTACCAGAGCGTAAAGACTGGACCTGCTCCACCCGTCTGTGCCTCTGAGCAGCAGAAATCCATCAGTCTGTCTGTAAGAAAATAAACTTCACTGCAGCTTCATCAGCTCCTGATCATCTTACTCGTACCCCCACACGCTCCTCTTCTTCATCAGCGATGTATCAGCATCCTCATCATCCAATGATATCAAACTTTAAATAATAGTTTCACTTTCAGTCCAGACTCAGACTGCGGATTAATATCTTAGACTTCATGGACCGAAGACAACATTTTGGAGACTCTGCTGCAGTTTATTTAAGAGGAGGACAGAGCAGCAGACGAGGAAACATGAAGTTAATCCACAGGTGACGATTTTAATCAACTGATCACAAAAACTGGTCGGTACTGATCAGTGTTGATAGAATCATGGCACCTTTACTTTTTCATACTCACATGGACAGGGATGTTTTTAAAACCTCACATACGTGGACGGATTATTTTTGAAAACTAAGGAAGAAAAACTCATTTTTAAAAAACCTGCATACGTGTGGACACGGCCTAAAGACTCTGAACATCAAAAGTCAGACTTCAGCTTCAGACCACCAGAGTATCAGCCCTGGTTCCTGTTCAGGAGCAAATCTGACTCCACAAAAACAACAAAATAATGAAGAAGGAACCTGAGCAGCAGCAGAGGGATGAAGTGACATGTTTGGGACTCGATGAGCTTCAGAATAATCATTTTAAACAACTTTTACTCCTCACACTCAAAACAAAAGGCTCCATCAGGCTTCAGAGAAGACGGGATCTATTTTTAACATCCGCTATTTTTACACCACATCAAATGGAGATGATAAATTTAGACTAAAAAGAAACTTTGGAGTTTAAATCCAGACTTTGCTCCATGTCCTCGTGAGATGAGATCACATCAGCAGTGAGGTAAATGTTCACCTGAATTAAATCTGGACTCTTCGTGTGCTTGAAGCAAAAGTAAATCTGTTCTTCGAGTGTGTTTGAAAAATCAGCCCCAGCGTTCGAGGGCTTGATTCGATAACAGACGCGATGCCTCCATCTGCTCGAGCGAAAAGATTAGTCGATAACTTTCTCACAGGTAGGAGCGATACTTTGGGGTTTTTCAGATTTGCAGTGTTTCCACATTTTCACAGAATGAGGTGCACAAAAATAAAAAACAGCAGGTATAAACTTTACTTCTCTGGAAGAAAGGAGAAGTTCCCAAACTGGTTTGAAGCAGTCCTTTACAAGCAAAATCTACAACTTTAAACAGAGTCGACATAAAAAACAAAATCAACCCAACTGGCTCCTGCTCTGCTCCCACTTCCACTGACCCTGCAGTATTCTCAGCTCTGATTGGCCCTGGCGTCTGTCTTACCTCGATGCTGGTGCTAAGGCTGGGCAGAGTGTCCGAGGTCACCGTTGTGCTTTGAAGGCTGGAGAAGTCCCACAGGTTGACGGGCGTCATGGGGTCCGCCGCCTTGGAAGACTCCGCCCATCTCTGACTGTCCAATAAGGTCACTTCGTAAAATTCCTGGATATCTGAGACGAGAGAGAAGCAGAAGAAGGATTTTAGTTTGTCGGGACAGAGAGTGGAGGGGACTAAGGAGATATTCACTAAATCGACCATCCTGGATACTTTTCCAAAACAGTTAAGCTGCTTTAGAACGAAACAACGATCAAGGTGTTGGTTTTTAAAATCCGATCATCCTGTCAACATTTACAGCAGATCAATAACGGTGTTAACTTTGACAGCCCTTTTTAATGTAGTTTTAGTCTTCTGCCTAAAATATCTTTTAGTTTTAGTCATAATTTAGTCATCTAAATAGTTTTAATTTGAGTCCAGTTTTAGTCGTAGAAATCTACTGTAAATTTAGTCGACTAAAATATGAAGTGTGGGAGTAAGGCATTTTTTATGTTTCCTTGAATTTCCTTTTTAGTCTAGTTTTTATCTGTTGATGAAAATGTCAGTTAATTTAGTGTAATTTTGTCCATGTGCACTTGTTTTTATTAGTTACTGTCTAGTTTTCATCGGGGGAAAAAGGTTGTTGATGAAAACTATGATGGAAATAATTAGTCAATAAAATAACACTGATGGATAAACATGAGGATGCTGCCCCTGTTAATCAGCACAGTTTACTCAATGACAGCCTGTATTTATAAAAAGCTCCAGCGGTCACGTCCAAAATACTTTTTTATTTTTGGACCCACAATTCTGAGGAGGCCTCACTGAGATCCAAAATAACCAAAGCTTTCTTTGGCTCGTGGCTGCAGCTGACCGCCAGCTGACATGCAGATGTTTTCTCAGGAACCGTCGGATCAGCACTCGACGCCAACATGCAGCGAACTTCTGGATCTAAAGGAGAAGTGCTCGCTTTTCTAACCTGGAGCAGATCTGAAGTGTTTCTGTCAGGTAGGAGGAGAAGAGTGGAGCTGGTGAACAGGCTGTGGCGTCTGCAGCGTAATCCTTCCTGGATCAAAGAACGTCCTCCAAAAGACGTCTGGAGTCGCCGATGGGCTCGGATTAATATTCTCAGAGTCTGAAAACATCACAGGGAGAAACTCGAAGCTCAAACAGGAGGTCTGAGGGTAAACTCTGCCGTCTGACCACGACCCTGTTAGGGAGAAGGTGCAGGATCAGCATCCAGTGTTGGCTGCACATGTTCCTCCTGGAGGGCCGAACAAAGTCCTGATCAGGGAGGTGGCATTTCCCCTGATGACATCACAATCCGTGTAATTTAATATAATTCATCATTTGTGATACCTGCTGTGCCTGCGTGGTCCCTGTGGACCTCTAGAGACTTGGTTTAGATTGATTATTAAATGGCAATTTTTTGTTTTTGATTAACAAAACAATAACTCAACCACAATTCTTACCAATCAGAACTCAGGCAAAGTCTTAAATATCAAGTTCAGGAGGTCACTTCCACTCACTGATGCCTGAAAAAGCCTTGGGCCGAGTGGGAGGAGCCGAGCTGACATTTCATTCATTTCAGCGGTGAGCTGCGTTGTTCTTCATTACCTTCTGTTCTGCGTTGTTCTTCGTTACTTTCTGTTCTGTGTTGTTCTTTGCTAGTTTCTGTTCTGCGTTGTTCTTCGCTAGTTTCTGTTCTGCGTTGTTCTTCGTTACCTTCTGTTCTGTGTTGTTCTTCGTTAGTTTCTGTTCTGCGTTGTTCTTTGTTACCTTCTGTTCTGCGTTGTTCTTCGTTACTTTCTGTTCTGTGTTGTTCTTTGCTAGTTTCTGTTCTGCATTGTTCTTCGCTAGTTTCTGTTCTGCGTTGTTCTTCGTTACCTTCTGTTCTGTGTTGTTCTTCGTTAGTTTCTGTTCTGCGTTGTTCTTCGTTACCTTCTGTTCTGCGTTGTTCTTCGTTACTTTCTGTTCTGTGTTGTTCTTCGTTAGTTTCTGCTCTGCATTATTCTTCGCTAGTTTCTGTTCTGCGTTGTTCTTCGTTACCTTCTGTTCTGTGTTGTTCTTTGTTAGTTTCTGTTCTGCGTTGTTCTTCGTTACCTTCTGTTCTGCGTTGTTCTTCGTTAGTTTCTGTTCTGCGTTGTTCTTCGTTAGATTCTGTTCTACTTTGTTCTTCGTTAGTTTCTGTTCTACGTTGTTCTTCGTTAGTTTCTGCTCTGCATTGTTCTTCGCTAGATTCTGTTCTACGTTGTTCTTCATTACTTTCTGTTCTACGTTGTTCTTCGCTAGTTTCTGCTCCGCATTTTTCTTCGCTAGTTTCTGTTCTGCGTTGTTCTTCGTTACTTTCTGTTTTGTGTTGTTCTTCGTTAGTTTCTGTTCTGCGTTGTTCTTCGTTAGTTTCTGTTCTGCATTGTTCTTCGTTACTTTCTGTTCTGCGTTGTTCTTCGTTACTTTCTGTTCTGTGTTGTTCTTTAGTTTCTGTTCTGCATTGTTCTTCATTAGTTTCTGTTCTGCGTTGTTCTTCGTCAGTTTCTGTTCTGCGTTGTTCTTCGTTACTTTCTGTTCTGTGTTGTTCTTCGTTAGTTTCTGTTCTGTGTTGTTCTTTAGTTTCTTTTCTGCATTGTTCTTCGTTAGTTTCTGTTCTGCGTTGTTCTTCGTTAGTTTCTATTCTGTGTTGACTTATGTTTCGATTGGTCGAAGAAGAAAGAAGATAATATGACGATCTGACCATGACCCCGTTTTGATTTTCCTTCCCCCTCCCATTCAAATGAGTACGGTCAATACCTTTTTTCCCCAAATCTCTCAGTTGATTAGTTTCCCAGTGAACTGATTGGTTTTCACCTCCTTTCCTAAAAAGATGAATTTGTTTTGTTTTTTTTAATTCACTGAAAAAAGGCCGAATGATTTTGTTGTAAATTATTTTTTTTTAATTTTGTTTATTTAATATTTAATTTTGTTTAACAAAACTTAGTGACTTAATTTATTTTCTCAACTAAATCTCAGCGAATTTTCACAATCTTAAACTCGAGAAACTCAGATTTTCACGAGCCGGCTCTGTAAAAGGATTCCTAAACATATGGAGCTCTCTTTTGACATTTGTCAACTCCCTCGGCCTTTCTCCAGACTCAGAGGAAGAATGCAACCCACCCCCTTTTTTGTTTGTTTAAATGTATTTATTAATTTATTTAATTTCTTATTTAGTCACCACTCACTGACATACGTTTCTGTGCTTCATCATTTATGCAACATTGGAACTACAATGGATCACGCTCTGTAGCACAGAATGGCCCGTAATGAATGTTGATTGACAGAACGATCGGCAAATCACCTGCCGGATACGCTTCTACAGGTTCTGCCCTCCCCAAACACTTTTTATGAGTTCTGATTTTAGTCCTGTTTTTTAGCCATGTGCTCTAAACAGTGCTTTATGCATCAGGTTTATTACATATTATTATTAAATATAAAATAAATATTCAAACACATTAATAAAACCTTTCCCAGTGTTTTTACCCCTTATGTGATGTGAGGACACTTGCATCTATTTCACAAAGCTGGAAACAAACTTCAGCCTCTGGACTGCTGCACTTATTCCAAAACTTGAGTTTCTTTTTCTTGAAATTACATTTGAGCACATTCTGATGTCCTGATGAACACTGATGAAAAATATCAAACAGATTCAGACAGCAGCAAGGTGATGGGGTCAAAGGTCAAACTGTCATCTCCTCATCAGCTGCGTTTCACCGAGCAGATTATTTTTTACTACATCCTGTCAAAAAACAGTCAGCTGCACCAAAATCAATTGGTCGAGACGTCGAACAGGAAGAAGAAATCAAATCAGTACAAACAAAGATTTTCTCTGATCCCATCAGATGTTACGTAACGGCTCTGAAGGCCGGAAATAACTCTGAATATGAGCGATGCACAGGCCGCCATGAAAAGGCTAAAAATAAGTTTGTCTTCTCTTATTACTGCGTTTCCTCTCTTTACAATAACAACAGAGTTTTCATCCACAGAATTTTAAAATCTGTTTGGTCCAGATTGGACGGATTTACATTAATTTAAGGTCATTTCAGTCTGAAGGTCACACAAGTCCAATATCTGCCCTCCTATTTTTGACCTTCAGACTCCTGTGACCTGACCTCTCATGGATTTATTGTGTACGTTACTCCTCAAACTCACTCTGACATTAGCGAAGAGATTTTAATATTTGAGCTCTGTCGTTATAATCCAGGCTACAGGCGCCTTAGACCAGAGGCTTTCAGGAGCTCCGATGTTTTTAAGGCGGGATTAGGATCAGCCTAGCAGTAAGCAAGACTGTCTTCTTAACAACACACTAAACCGGGCTAATTCAGCGGTTTGGGCTAATCCAACAGTTTGAGCTGATTCAGCAGTTGGGGCTGATTCAGTGGTTGGTTGGTGCTGATTTAGTAGTTGGTGCTGATTCAGTGGTTGTTTGTTGCTGATTCAATGGTGAGTTGGTGCTGATTCAGTGGTTTGTTGGTGCTGATAAACTGGTTGGGGCTGACTCAATGATTTGGGGCTGATTCAGTGGTTGGTTGGTGCTGATTCAGTGGTTGGTTGGTGCTGATTCAGCGGTGAGTTGGTGCTGATTCAGTGGTTTGTTGGTGCTGATAAACTGGTTGGGGCTGATTCAATGATTTGGTGCTGATCCAGTGGTTGGTTGGTGCTGATTCAGTGGTTGGTTGGTGCTGATTCAGCGGTGAGTTGGTGCTGATTCAGTGGTTTGTTGGTGCTGATAAACTGGTTGGGGCTGACTCAATGATTTGGGGCTGATTCAGTGGTTGGTTGGTGCCAATTCAGTAGTTGGTAGGTGCCAATTTAGTGGTTGGTGCTAATTCAGTGGTTGGTTGGTACTGACTTAGTGTTTTTTTGTGCTGATTCAGTGGTTGGTTGGTGCTGATTTACTGGTTGGTGCTGATTCAGTGGTTGGGGCTGATTCAATGATTTCGTGCTGATCCAGTGGTTGGTTGGTGCTGATTCAGTGGTTGGTTGGTGCTGATTCAGTGGTTGGTTGGTGCTGATTCAGTGGTTGGGGCTGGAGGACCAACAAAGACACTCTGAGCGGACAACAACACAAGACAAGTGAGGAGCACCATGTGGAGCACTCTGGGCTCCTCTGTGTGTTGATTATGTGCAAAGGCTCTGGTCAACTCTGACCAATCCACAGGCCCATTGGTTGACCTTTCACCCCCTGGAGTCCAGCGGTGCCTGGTCAAGAGCTCGGCCCAGTGCTTCAGGGTCCTCCCAACACTCAGCCTACCTGAGTATTGTTGCTGACCATGTCCATCCATGACCATCCCTGATGGAGACTCGAGCAGGAGAACAATCCAAACTGGTTTCTTCAACATGACATTGAGTTCACTGTACTCCAGTGGCCTCCACAGTCACCACATCTCAATCCAGTGGAGCATCTCCTCAGCTGTCACCACAGCAGAGGCTAACCCCTCAGGTGTTTCAGGTGTTATAAAGGTGAGAGGGAAGCACACCGACCCACCGGGGGAGAGCAGTCACGCTCTCTTGTCTCCTTCAAAGGATACAAATATCACCCGACTGTCTCTCAGGGTAAATTCACTGTGAACATGATTCAGGACTCAGCATTTGAGACAAACAAACAAACTTTGTCAAAAAAACCTAAACCTTTAGGACTTTAACCATGACCTCTGACCTCGATATAAAGAGCAGAGACCTTGAGCTACAGAGGGGAAGAACATCAGCTGAGCGGTGACAGCTGTAAAACAGAGATAACGACCACAAAAAGACTTTAAATTCTTGTTTCTGAAAAACCAGTCTTACAGTTACAGAGCTTCGTCTGTTAGAGTTTGTGCTGCTGAGCGAGCATCTGAGGGGATTTAAGAAGATGGAGGTCAGCTGGGGTCGGCCTGAGCCGGGCCAGGGGACGGCCCGATATAAAGACGTCTTTGACTGAGGAGAGAATTTCCAAACGTGAAAATAAAATCCTCACAGCTGATCCAGTTTAACAGAAATATGGACGCTGTTTGGACATGATGATCAGGAGCGTCCAGTTCTGCCCAAATCTGTCCTCAAGTTTCTGACCATGCACACGAAAAGGAAAAATCAGAGCTGGATATGAAACCAGGAACACATATCTGTGAATCTTTCTACTGATATACTATTTTTGTTTAGTGTTTTTTATGTGTATATTTTAGTTAAATGGCTGGTATATTTCCTTCACTTTTTACTCAAGTATACTATTTAGTTTCTCTCTTATTATCTATAATCTGAAAGGTGAATCACAAAAAAGCTTCCTCCCTGACTGGAGAAAAAGACTAAAGAAAACACCTTTCATGCAACAAGAGTGTGAAGCCACAGACAGATTTGACTGATTAAACTCCTGCTTTATTAATGAGAGTGTTTAAGTCATATTTGCAGACTGATGATTCATTTCTGAGTCAAACCTCTGGTCGCCTTTTCCACCCTTCATCACATAAAAAAAATGTCCAGCACAGTCGCCTCCAGCCTCAGCAGGCAATGATTTTCCCTCTGACTTCACACTTATGCTCCTGTTATGTTTTAATTTAGACATTTTTCTGACAGGCCAAGTCTATATAGAAGGTGAATATGTTTCCAAAGAAGCAGCAGCTCATGGAGACACCTCAGTCTGAGTGGAGTGACGATCACTTTAACCTGATGTGTTTTTGTGATTTATAAAATCACCTTTTGACCAGTTTGAGTTTTAATTGCAGAAAAAATGGTGCCATCTTGGCTTATTGAGCACTTCACAACTTTCGGTGCTGCTCGAGTGACTTTTTAAAGCTCACAAGCTCTATAACCGACAATAGATCATAAAAAAACATTTTCTTACACCAGATATCAGAAAACAAATAAAGTCATGTCTGCAAATCTGTGTGTGAGGGAGAGTGTCGACAAACTGAAAACTGAGAACAAATAAAATAATTGGGCAAAGAATAATTTTACTTCATGGGGGGTCTCTCTGAATGAAGGATTCACTGTGACTACAGGCTGACGCTGCAGCAGCAGAAACATCCTGCAGAACCACGTTTAGCCGTCACGCCGTGACTGACCAGTGATTCTGATCATCGGCCATAAAGAGGACCTCTTCTAGAGTTTACATGACCTCCTCAAGGACGTATTAAAGGCACAAACAGAGAGAGTTTTGCAATGTCTGCGTGACCGCAATGACACACTGGATCCCTTCTCTTTTTCAGTCCATTATAAAGATGCATAGCCTCCACATCTTTCCATCATTCATCAAAAAATTTGGTCGATGACTGAAAAAAAAAAAAAGGAGTAGTAGCCTGTAGCCTTATTTATATTTATATTTATATCTGTAAGTTGTTCTTTACTTTTCTGATACCTGTGTGCTTGCTGCTGGAATCCTAATTTCCCGAGGGAGTCTTCCTAAGGGATTAATAAAGTTCTATCAAATCTAATCTAATCTAAAATATTCTTCACACGATTCCTGCATCAACTCTACACTTCTTCACCATACTCCACTGAGGTGGTTTTGTTTTTGTGTCCACAACAAAATTAAATCCCAGAGGATCCAGAATAGCCAAAAAACTCCAATTGTCTATCAGAACAGAACAGATTAATGACGTTTTCAGCAAATGTTACTGCACTCAAGATTTTTATACTCTTAACTAGAGTATCATTATTCCACTTAGGTTTTAATTTAGGTTAAATGCTGTAAATATTATCCTTATATTTTTGCTTGGATTATGTAAGGGTAGTCAGGGTAGGCTCCTCCAGCTCACCAACAGGGATCAATAACCAGGCCTGTCTTTGGTTTAAACTAACACGACTCTTCTTTCTGGGTTTGGGCCACAGTAGAAGACTCCTTTAGCTCTTGTGAATCATGCTTTCTTCTCTCTGCTTCATCTCAAACTGACCCACAGCATATATTAACTCCACCCGATTGGCCGCACCAACCCAAGTGACCATGTGACGTCACCACGGAGGTGAACGACCACTGGCCAACTGGCCCACGTGATCGTCCCGTGAGATTAACTGGAAATACTGCGAGATTTCGAGATGGTTTTATAGGGCAGAAACAGGATTTGTCACCTGGGTTACAACAACATGGCAGGTAAAAGGTTGTTTTTATAAACTATACATAAACACATGTTCAACAAATCCTTCTTGAACCCTCTCCTCTTTCTTGATCTCATAAACAAATACAGACGGAGGAACATAACTCCAAACTTCTCCAATCAGAACACAGAGGATTGATCATCTCTGAATTATATTTTAAAGAGAGAAAGACTGTCTTCACTGTGCAAAAGTGTTAAAACACCAACAACACCAAGGGGCCACTCGTCCACTCGGACACCAGTTCAGGATTATCTGCGTTTATCGTCCACACAGATTGGGAGCTCAACAGTTTCCAGAGTGAAAAAGTCTCAAAACACTGCCCTTGCATTTCTGCTTTTACAACAAATATGCACATTTTCAGAACCACGTCTCTCATGATCCATATGCTGTAACCCTGACATCAACAGAATTAATATCTGTACATGGCAATAGAGTCTGTTCACATCACACACGATTTATGCAAACGATATTTCTTCTTCTCTAGTGTACAGTGCCACTTACAGGCCTGGCAGATGTACTACAGTGTTTTCACATTTCTGACAACGATGTTGTGTTTATGGAAAATGTTGTAAAAATGAAAATCAGGCAGATTGTTTCATTTCCATGTGGACAGAGCCTTAGACAGAGAGTTTGACGTAATGATTAGGACTTCATTTATATTTCTGTGTTTGAAAAAATCAGTAATGATGAATGAAATAAATTAAAAGATTCCTAACTCAGACTTGTCATTTCAAATTGACTACTTTATTAATTAGTGCGATAGGAAGACCTTGATTTGTGTTGTATAAAGAGTATAAAATGATTTTCTGAGAATGACCATCAAAAATATGAAGACATCATCTCTTGTTCTAAAATCTTCTTCCTGGAATATGTTGGTTTTTAACTGATCACTCTGTCAAAATAAACTTTCGCTCTTGACCTTCAATTTCAACATTTCTGGCCAATTGTTCAGTGCAATTAGCAGAGTAGAGTCCAAATCTTTGGGGCCGTAGTTGATTTATTAAATAGCAAAGATTTGATTGATGCCATCTGTTTGAGAGGAATGAGGCCGAGAAGAGGAGCAGGAGCTGAAGCTCGCAGATCTGGCTCTCTGTAGATCAGCCATGGAGGGTGGGGGGGTGGATTATAGACCGAGGTAATCGTCATGTCCACAGAGGGATTACACTGCACTCGGCAGGCTGCAGACATCTCTTTTTGGGGGGTTTGGCAGATTGGAGATGTATTTTTCATCAGTGATGCTGGGATGAGCGTGTGTGTGTGTGTGTGGGGGTGTGTGTGTGTGGGGGGGGGGGGGGGGGGCATGAGTCTGAAAATGATCATTAAGAAGCAACATCCAGAACAAATGGCACTGAGGGAAACTACAACAAAACTAACAATCAAAACACTGGCAGCAGCATCAGAAATAAGCTTTATCGTTACTAAACACAGTCTGCTGCCCCGTCTCTACAGTCACTGTGGGATTTATCAGGGTCCCCATAAGACCACAGCAACACAACACTTGAGTCTCGACTCCATTTTGTTTCAGTTCTTGTGATGTACTAACATGCCGAGTACTGCGACACAAGACAGAACCACTTCTAACCCTTTCTGGCTACTGTGGTGTGGATCAAGAATGGGCAGGAAGAGGACTACAGGGACCTGGTGAAGACCAGGGACATGGTCATAGACTTTCAGAGGTCTAAGCCCCTGCTCCAGCCAGTCACAATCAGAGGGGAGGTCATTGAAGGGGTGCATACCTGTAAATGCTCAGGTGTGCACCTTGACAACAAGCTGGACTGGTCTACGGACACAGATGCCATGTACCAGAGCCAAGGCTTCACCCTCAGGAGGCTCAGGTCAGTCAGTGGTCTCCAGGGTTCTGGTCTATGAGGGTCCGGATGTCCTTAGTTCCCATCAGAGCGAACAACAGCCTGATCAAGAGCAGGGGATCATGACATGGACTGTTTATTACACCACTACTACGACTGGATACTCCAATAAAGTATCTATCTGTAGCTTCACCGCTCTGTAGAGCTTCAGTGTTGCTGGATAGTGAAATACTGAAAGGCGTGAACAATGACGGGATGTGGAGCCGTTTCAGGATCACTTAATCCACAGTGAGGGTTGCATTTTCTGTCTCATGGGAATTGATGATTTTTGTGACCAATCAACAGACTGCAGCACTTTAGCTCCACCTCCAGGGTCAGTTTGGTACACTCGGGGTGCCAAAAACCGGGGCAGCACTGGTCGATTATTTGAGCACCTTCTCTCCTTATGGGACGGTCAAAACACCAGTACATGTGTACCGTACCGAGCCGAACTGAAGCGACCAAACCACAGGAAGTCCATCGATCTGATCGCTCTGAGCTTCCAGAGAAGGATGCAGGCGAGGAGAGAAGAAAGCAGGGCACTCGGTTCACACGGATGATTTTAACTCATCTATAAGTGATGAAGGTGCAGAGAGGAGGAGGAGGATGGGTGGGATGTTTGCAGGATGAAGATGATGTGGACACAAACAGCTTCTGCTGAAGAAGAGCATTCTTCTTTCCTTCAGCGTGGTCATTAACCCCGAGGACTGAACGTTTTCATTTAGAGAGATAACTTGCTGGTTTAAGGTTGGATGATTATGTGAGCCGGTTTGTGCTCTACATCCTTTAATATTTCATCAGTGACACGAGTTTCCTTTACGTTAGCTCTCTGGTGGCACACAGCAGGCTGACCGAGTTGATTATGTCATGAAAACGTAGCATCATTAAATCTGGAGTAAACGTGGACCAAGCGTTTTAGAGCAAAAGTCTCTAGACCTCCGACTGTGTGCTGATTTCCTTTATGGTTGGTGAAGTCCACAGTGTTCTGCTTGTCATGGACTCAGGAGTGAGGCAAGACAAAGACCAGGGTTCACACTTTTTTCGACAAATCATTTTCCAGGACGATTTCCAGTGGCGCATAACCAAAAGAAGTTACAATAATGTTGTGGGCAATTTTCATGTTAATCTAAGCCTTCTAAAAGACAAGATTAAAGGTTGATGACGAATATCTCTAACTAGCTCCACTGGATCAATTGAACTTATTTATTTATTTCAAACTCTCTGGCATGAAAACTGTCTTCTAGCCATCTTTTTAGTCTGGCTTTATGTAGTGTCTTACTATTCTAAATTTATGCTTATACTTATATTTTAATCTTTACTTACTCTGCTGTTTAATAAATACATTTTGTTGATTTACTGTTTAAATAGCTTAAATTTTATTTAGTCATTTTTTATTATTCATTTTTGCCACCATTGTTTTGAGTTTTTATGTTTTATTCCTTAACTTGCATTATTTTATCTACTCATATTTAATGGTTAATTGTGCATTAGTTACCAAGTAAAATTTTACTTAATTTCCTCTGTTTGATTTTAGCTCACTAACAAAGTAGAAGGAAGATAAAGAATTTTTCCAGGACAATTCAAGCTTTTCCAGGACATTTTACTTTTTTCCTCATTTTACATATGTTTTCCATGACTGGAAAACTGGTCATTCATTTTCCAGATTTTCCAAGTTTTCCAGGACGTCTGGGAACCCTGAAAGACATGTTGGTGTATCCCTTTAAGAGTGAGAGCAGAAATGCAGGGTTCCCACTCTTTTCTAGAAATTATTTTCTAGGACTCTTCCAGGACGCGTATCCAACACACACACACTTTGCAGTGTCCTTTTCTACAGTTGTACCTTACATTTTGTACATTTACACAGATTGCTTTCTTTATGCCTCTTCCACCCCAGAGGTGTGTGTCTATGGCTGTAACAAATCTATGAAATAATCTAATCACACCCACAGATTCCAGTGTCACATGACCAACTTCATACCTTAGCTCTTTCATATCATATATTCTATGTTTTATACAAACTGCATACATACATACGTTATGCGCACATTTTTTTAACCCATTTGCATTCACGAACAAGGTAGAGAGAAGCAGAGGGAGGATAAATAATTTCCTAGGACAATTCGAGCTTTTCCAGGACATTTTACTTTTCTTCTCATTTTCCATGTGTTTTCCATAACTGGAAAATTGGTCAATCATCTTCCAGGTTTTCCAGGACGCATGGGAACTCTGGAAATGGGCTCCACTCATAATTAGACAAGTCGGCGAATCTTGTGGACCAAAGCTGTCTTCGTACTCACTCCTAAAATATTTGGGCTTCCTTCATTTGTTTGTAGGTGTCTCCTAATCATGACGATCCACTCAGAGAAATTAAACTGAGGAACAGATCAGGGTTATTTTCTGTCACTGCTCCAATCAGCCTGTTCATTTACAGCCTGCTCTGACAGAGAAGTGAGTTGACCCTCTGCAGAGAGACCTTTCAGACACGACTCCTGTCTGCAGCCTCTGGTCCATCGTCTGCGTTTCTCTGCAGCAGCTTCAGCCTCACAGAAACACACAGACCTTTCATTCATTCACTCATTCACTCAGTCAGCGGTGGGAAACTCAAACAGATCCGACCGCATTCCTTCTGCTCGGCGTCCGTTAACCCTGCAGCGGCGTCTCAGCTTACCGCCGGCCCGTTAGCTGCCAGCGAGGTGACAGCCCGTCGCCGAACCAGGACGCCGACATCACAAACGCCGACTGCTGGAGAAAAGCTCCGGGGAGACTTCTGTTTCACAACGAGAGGAGATTAACTGACATGTTTTGATTTTTAACGGCTGCTCTGCGCTCAATAAACACGGCTGAGAAAGAGTTTTGAACAGGTGAGAGGTCGATCTCACTGCTGCTTCAGACACAAACAAACAACAATAAACAACAACAAACATCCAGACTCTGTTTTTATCATTCAGCAGAACACTAAAACACTGAGGAAATACCAATAAGCACATGATAAATTAGTTTATTTAATAGAATTCATGCTGCGATCATGATGTCCACAAAAAGGTTCATTTTTAGACTACAAAATGAGTGTCTACCTCCTTGTGCTTCCTTCATGTTGTTTTTAGTTCAGGAAAAACACATTTTGGTTTTGATATGACATCAATGACAACAAGAACTGTAGGTAGGGCTGGGTGGTATGAAGTTCAAATAAAGTCCTGACTTTTTATTCACTGAACGCGATTTTTTTCTTTCCTTAATTTTATTGAAATATGTCTCAAAATTAGGTGAATTTCCTTTTACATTTAAAGTTCTAGCTGTAATTTTGTCATCAAATGTTCATTATGTGGTTGGGACATAGGCAGGTTTGTCTACATGAACACCGAAGGCTGCAACATTTTCACATTATATTAACATGGAAATCTTTTGTCAGGGCCGACAACTTTGAAGTTTCCAGTATTTATTTATTTTTTAAACACTGCCACAACTCACAAGTGGAGTTAGGGTAAGTCAAGGAAAAAAAATCTTGATTTTTGATTTTTGAAATCTTCTTCAAAATAAAAGAATTGATTGATATATAGTCCAGCCCTAATTGTGGGCGATATCTCCTTCTCTTCTCTCATAAAACAGGTTTGCTTTACTGCAGAGGATAACAAATGAAGCCTCTTCCCTCATCTGTTAAGAACACAAACAGCTTTGACACCAACAATAAAACACTTTTGGGTCATTCACTCCAGTAGGGACTTTGGGTGTGAACCGAAATCCAATTAAAATTGAGAACTGATAACAAATCCCTCAAGCAATCAGTACCATTCATCTTTTTTGCTAATCAGTTCCTTAAACTTTGTTCTTTCTGAAAATGTGAGACAGGCCTCTACACTGACAATGTTCAAGTCTAGGCTCAAATCAGCTCTGTTTAACTGTGCATATGACTGAAAGGATCTTATCTGCACTCTTCTCTTTTAAAGTTCATTTTATAATGATTATTTTTGTTTTTATCTTGCATTGTGACTTTAATGCATTTTTCTTGTTCTGTAAAGCACTTTGAATTACCTTGTGTACGAATTGTGCTCTACAAATAAACTTGCCTTGCCTTCTGCATGCTGTGCAATTGAAGGAGGTCACTAACCTGTGTAGGTCAAGGTCAAGTTTATCAAAACAGAAAATCAGCAGGAATCGGTAAAGAAGCAGGCAGAATCGTTAATGGCATTGGGATCAATTAAATCTTATCAGTTCCCAACCCTAGTAGGGACTTTTCTCACCAATAAGGCGATAAATAAGAACATCAGAACAGAAGCAACAAACACTCTGAGTGCTCCGCCAACACTGTTGGACAAGTTACTGTCAAAAATGTGGAGGATTACCCGCTCCCACATTTTTAACAGGGATGGGAGCTGAGAAGATTCTGCTTACCGATTCAACTCTTTAATGATTCACTTACTGAAGCGAGCCTGCGTAGTCTTTCAGAGGCAGAAAAGTCAAACACTCCTGATATTCAGAGCCGAGCTGCAGAGACAAATGTTGCTGCAGGCTGATGAAGGTTGTGCAGTGACTCAGTCAAAGTCTCTTTATTGTCATTATAATCTAAGTCTACTTCAGACTGAATGTGCACAAAGTTCTGCAGATTAAAATCACAGCAGACGCTGCCTCTAAGGAGAAGGCTTTTCTCACGGGTTTATTTTCCAGCAGATAACAGAGAGTGAAAACAGGTTTGAGTCGGAGCGTCGTTTTGGCAGCTGATGCTCAAACAGCTGCAGGTGTAGAGGCGCCGGGATAAACATGGATCTTTCACAGACTCTCGGTGCTGCCGGTGTCGGAGCGGGACAGACTCAGGCTCATACAAACATATGAGACGCTTCATTACAGCAGATGGTCCATTTGGATCCCGGTTTTCCTGCTAAAGACTTCTGGTACACTCCAGCAGCAGGCAGGTCCTGTTTCTGTAAATGTTCAACAATCGCTCCTGTTTCTGATGATGATGATGATGATGATGATGATGATGATGCTCCTGTCTGGACCATCCAGGCCATGGTGATCCAGTTCTTTGTTAAAAGGTTAATTAAATGTTTGTCCTCTCTTCCAAAAGGCTTCTTCAGTTCTAATGGAGCATAAGTAAATGCTGAAGCAAGCTGCTGGTATTTCCACTTACTGAGAGTTATTTGTTGAAAATTAAGCCACAGTATCGACCATTCTTCCCACTGTCTGCCATGATGTTTGACGTTTTTGTCATTTCTGCTGACTGCCTCTGAGAGAGCGACATGTTTGATTTACAAGGCCTTCGAAGAAAAGTGTGAGGAATTCATAAGAGACCAGATGAGCAAACAGAGCGATGATATCAATGATTTAGGGAGCTGTTATCGATTCTCAGCTGGACTTGGTTCTCGATTCCCATCCTTAATCATCTGAGTGTTTGTAATCCAGCGTCTGAAGGAGGGACAGAAGTCCGTGTTGGCGTGTAAATAATCCAGTTATCAACACTTTAAAACAGCAACAGGTCAACAACGTCCTCTGCAGCACATGGACACATCAGAGAGGACGTCTCACTTGTCCACTCGGAGACATCATTTTCAAACTCCTCACCCTGGCTGGACTTTTCCAAATGAGCATTTTCAGTGACCTAAGACATTTGCAAATGGACAGAGGGACAAAACACACAAAGAACCTCTGTTTATAAAATAACCGCCTACGTGTGGGCTAAACCTGAGGCTACAGCTCACACGGGCTCACCAAACTGTCCACAGCAGTCTAATCAAGTCGAAGACAGTTGATTCCTGAACTTCAGGAGAAGCTGGAGCTTCATTTATTCTTTCCAAACCCTCTCCTTCTCCTTCACCAGAAGCTGGTGAAGTTGTCCCAGAACATCAGACCTTAGCCCCCCCACACACACACCACCAGCTGATGTTTCTGTCTCCACCATGTCGGCACATTTCCTCTGTTTGCTCTGTGAATGAGCTGTTTTAACGGTGAACCCTTGGACTCTAACAGTTTACGACCTCTCAGCCTGCTGTGAATCACAAACTCAACAAAACAGGAGGACGGCTGCAGCCGCCGAGGCGACTCCCACTCTGCAATGACAAACAAGATCAGCAGAGGATGTCCACACGTCTCTGCCATTTACACTCAACAAGCCTTATGAAGCTCTCATCTGGAGACGAATCCCTCTATAGCAGCCGATCTATCCAAAGTTAAAGCCGCTGCAGGCTAAACATAAGAGTTCAAGTGATGAGGCGCACTCACTACTTTATCGTACCAAGCTTCGCCCTGACCTTAAGTGCTGAGAGAGGCGTCTATAATTTTTTTAATTATTGTTATTTTGTCAGAGACTGCTACTCTATCAGGCAGGAGCTGTTCTGGGCTTTTCCAATACGTGGTATCAGCTCGCTGCAGCTCGGCTTTACTCGCTTGTTTTGGTTTTCCCTCAGGGATTGTACCTGGCACAGTTTTAACACCATCTCCAGCAGTGTTCATTATGCTGACTAATTATTTACATCATAGTTTTCATCAACAACCTTTTTTCCCCTGACGAAAACTAGACAGTAACTAATAAAAACAAGTGCGCATGGGCAAAAACTCAA